>VMDO01021513.1:0-35276 GCA_007922755.1 Pedetes capensis | reverse complement strand
TTGCTATTGTGAAAAGCGCTGCATTGAACATGGAGATGCAGGTGTCTCTATGGTATGATGACTCATCTCCCTTTGGGTAAATTCCCAATAGTGTTATAGCTGGGTCATATGGTAGTTCTATTTTTAGTTTTTTGAGGTACCTCCATACTGATTTCCATAGTGGTTGCACCAATTTACAGCTCCACCAGCAATGTAAAAGGGTACACGCCATTTTCAAGAAAAAAAATAACAGTGGGGAGGATGTCAGATCAAGAGGCTAGAAAGGAGACTCAACCCAGCAATACTCCTTCACCCTGGTAGTGGCATTTCTTTTATGCATCAAAAAGTGAATCCAGTTTGTAGTTTTCCTATCTCTTTGATACCTTAGTGCTTACTTTCTTTTTTTATACTTTCTGATAAATAGTTAACTAACTTCATATGCTGATAGCAATCTTTATATTAACTTCTGGTCTAATAACTAGAGTGATTTCTGTCTCATGACCAAATCCTCACTAATACAGAAACTGCTAGAAAATTTCTAAGCAAAGTAATGATCCACTAAAATTTTTGCTCTAGAAAAAACACTGATCACCATAAACAAAGTACAAAAACAGCTTACTGGATTCAGTAATCTCTCTAGTGGTTAAAAGGCAACTGAAATAAAAAGGAACAATGTCCACAATGACCTATGCGAAACTTTTTATGTTGTGTTCTGAGCTTTTTATTTAAATTGCTATAATAAAAGACAAATTTTACTACTTACACTTGTATTTGCTTCTAATACTGAGATATGTAATTGAATTTCTTTTCTTTTTATACCAGGTACTAGAACTGAAATCTTGAGCTGAATCAGAAATACTCTGATCTTTATGGAAGCATTTTTTCCTCCTTTCTCTTTCTTGGACTCAATTACATAGTTCAGTTTTTAATTGTATGTACGTACAACAGGTGAAACACTATTGTATGTTTTATTGAATATCATTTCAAATCTTTTCAAATGATCTATATGTAATTAATTCTTCAAAGTCAAAGGTTTTGTTTCTTGTAATTTCTGCTTCCAAATCTCAAAATATAGGATGCAACTACATGAACACATGAAAAAAAGGGAAGGAAAAAAAGAGAATATAACCCATGATCGCATATGATTTTCATTATGTATTAATTAAAATGCCTATTATTTCTTTTCTTAGTTTATACTGTTCTGTAAAGTATGTAAGATGATGAATGTGTAAGCTAAAATTGATTTAATAGTTGCATAATGGACATAGCAAATGACTTATTTCTCTGTACCCCACTAACATCTATTTAAACCAAAATTTTTGCTTCCAAGCATGACTAGGTGCAAAAAAATTAACATACTGAAGTATGAACAATGAAAAAGATGCTAAAAGTTGGGAGCTGTGGTGCATGCCTATAGTCTCCCAGTAACTCAGGGAGGCTGAGGCCGGAGGGTCATGAGTTTGAGTCCAGAGGCAGCCAATGTGACTTAGCAATACTCTGTTTCAAAATTTTAAAAAAGGGGTTGGGGATCCAGCTCTGCTGCACAACAACTGTCTAAGATGGACAAGGCCCTGTGTTTGTTCCCCAGCACCACAAAAAAAGAAAGGAAAGGAAAAGAAAAACTATAATACTTGAATAACAATATATGACAAAGCTGGGCACAGTGGTGTCTGCCTGTAATCCTGGCCACTTGGGAGGTAGAGGCAGGAGGATCACAAGTTTGAGGCCAGAAGTAGCCTGTGTAACTTAGCAAGACCTTGTCTCAAGATAAAAAAGGAGTTGGGTGTATAGCCCGGTGGTACAGTGCTAACAAAGAATGTGAAAGGTCCTGGGTTCAACTCCTAGGTACCAAAAAACAAACAAAAAAATAGTATAAGATGAAAAAAAATTTTAACTTCAATTGCTCAGGGAAATATAGATACTTTTAGAAAATTACTAAGATGTTTTGGCTTATCATAGAGGGAAATAACTGAGGTTGTCTCATTCTCTTCTACTCTGGGAAACATTTCTTGCCTGAGAAGAGTCTCTGCTTTCATTCTGTTGCTCAAATTACTATTACTAAAAGATACCTAAATCTGTGATTAAAGGTAATTTTTTTTTAATGTGCTTTTTGCTTAACTTTGGAGGAAGAACCACTCAATTTTAGACAAAAGGACAATCTTCCCATTAGCTTTTTGCATAAAGTTATAATCTAGAAGTAAAAGAGAGATGCAAGGAAATCTAGTATTTATTGCACAAGGCTCAATCATCTATTTGTACATTACGTACCAATTTGGCTATACAAAATCACATATGAACATTACCTGAAGGATTAGAAAAGTCCAACATGCTGGTGGTAGGCTGCAGGAGATCAGGACTGCTGGATGAGAGTGTTCCAGGAATAGGCATTATAGCCAGGCTGTGCCTACAATGCCTCGTCCCCACAATGCTGTCATCCTGTGATTGGCTTAGGCCTCCATCACTTCAAAAGAATGTCACATATCACTTTAAAGTATTAAAAGGTACTTAAGTAGTAAACAGTGCTTTTGTATGTGCACTAACGCATAATAAAACCAATTCAAAGCAGTGATTTAAACACTTAGATTCAAATATTACAGCAATTTAAAAAAATAGGATAACAGTAATGATGAAAATACCAACAAAATGTTTTTTGATAATTACATTCAAATAAAATTTACAGATGTAAGTAATTCTTCTATATCATAGAGAATCAGTCATGATTGGTTTCTACTGGTTTTGGTAGAAAAATAGAACCTGAATGTTTAGGGAGCCTTTAAAATTTGCCAGCTTCAAATTTCAAACGTGTGTGTCCAACTATGCATAAATATGTGTATCTAATTATGCGTACCTGTACTACAGAAAGTGTATCACTTTCCTGCCCTCTCTGAATGCATCATAATCAGAAGGCAAATCAGGAAAAGTTAATTCATTTTTATGGCTTCAAAAACAAGTAGTTAATTAATGGCTACACTTAAGTAAACAAAAAACTTTCCCTTTATATTTTAGAAGTGTCATACAGGCAACTCTAAATCCACCTAACAGAAAAATACAGAAACATGATGCTGTCACTGAAGTTTTATATATCGTAAAATATCAGTTTAATTTTAAAATACAACAGTTCTAAAAAAATGCAGCATAGCAATGAAAAAAATATTTCTATAAGCATTGTTATTGTTAGGTGCCTTTGAGTAGGGTCTGACTCATAGTGACCCTATGTAAAACAGAAGGTAACACTACCTGACACTGTGCCACCCCTGACACTATTGTCAGTGCTTCTCTGCTATTCACAGGGTTTTCGATGCATGTTTCGGGAGTGGGCTGTTGGATCCTTCTCCCAACCTGACAGCACTTGGTATTCCCAGGTGGTCTCCCATCCAAGTACTAACCAGGCCCACCCTGCTTAGCTTCCAAGAGCCAGTGAGATGGGATGCCAGGGTGGTATGGCTGCAGGCATTTCCATTAATACCAACAACCAAAACAATGGTTATCTCTCTAAGGTTTGTACTTATTTTGAAACCAATGCCTTAATATTTCCCATTTAAATTTTATTCGATGCAGTATTCTGTCCATTACTTGCTATATACACAAACAGAGGTATCACAGAATACTTACCTATTCTCATGGAAAGGATTAAGCTACAGTGTAAAAAAATGAGTGATATGGGGGATATATTTAGAATACATCCAAAGTGAAATATAGGATTTAGACAAGATTAGGGAACGATGCAAGAGAGAAAGCAGAGGACTGTTAAATGAGCAGCTAAAGGACTGTTAACAGCCAGATAAGAAGGACAGGGTTAGGGCAATAAAAAGTGGAAGAGTTGGGGAAAACATGAAAGAAAGCAAAGATTAGTATTTCCAGAACAAACTTTGCTATCAGACAGAACTGGCTGATTAGTTGACTGACCTCAGGGAAATTTCTTTCTCTTGCTGGACCTTGATGCCCCTCATCTATAAATGTAAATAATCCTGGGCATATCCCAATTCTATTAATAAGGATTAAATTAGGTAAAGTAGGTGAATATTTTAACACAGAGGAAAACAAGGATTTTTCTTTTCTTTTTTCTTTTTTTTTTTTTTGTGGTGTTGGACATCCAACCCAGTGCCTCATGCATGGCTAGACAAGTGCTCTATCATCAAACTGTACCCCAGGCCCTTCTTTCTATTTTTTGAGATAAGGTCTCACTACATTGTGCAGGCTGCCCTGGCCTTGAACTTGTGATTCTTCTGCCTCAGCCTCCTGAATCACTGGCATTATAGGAGTACATTGCCATAGCTGGCTCAGGATTCTTATTTTTAAGAGAGCAAAGCACTTTTATCAAAATTAAAATGAGAATAGTACAAACCTAGAAAGGAGAAATATTTATTTTAATTGCTTTATATTGGAAAGTAGAGGGGAACAGTAGAGGTATTAACAATGAAGGTACCACAGAAACAGGGAAACTATACCCAGGAAGAAAAGACAGATAAAGCAAAGGAAAAATCTTATTTTTATCTGTCATTTGTGTGCTCACCTTACATTATTAGTTCCTTACAATTAGGTTTGTATTTCTAGTTAGCAGAATTAAACATTTTAAGGTTAACTAAGAGGAAAGAAGGACTACAGCTTCCACATATACTTAGATTACATCGGACATAAAGTTGGTGTGTTTTTTTTTTTTTGGGAGTACTGGGGGTTGAACCCAGGACCTCATGCTTGCATGCTCTGCAAGTGCTGTACCACTGAGCTGCACCCTCAGCCCATGTTTTTACTTTTTCTGAGACAGGGTCTTGCTAAATTACACAGACTACCTCTGGTCTGGAACTTGTGATCCTCCTACCTCCGCCTCTGGAGTCACTGGGATTGCAGGTGTGTGCACCCAGCAGGACATAAAGATTTAAAGTTGGAATTTTCTATTGAAGGCAATTAGCTGCCTCAGTTGCAGCAAGCTGTAATTCATTAGAAAGGCTAAGAGAACTGCATGGATCACCAAAAGCCTTTCTATCTTTTTCTGATGCCACTCAACATTAACTCTGCTTGATAATCAACAGCTGTAGCACTACCCAGCCATAATCATGTGATGGTGGCTATAAATTCACAGTAATGAAAGTGTGACCATGTATAAATGAAAAACTACACTGCCAGGTACAATCCATGCTATGCAAGGCATGAAATAGTATTTAATTAGCAAAATATCCATGCTTAAAGCTGAATCAATAGAGCCTATTTGGCACAATTTCTTACCAAAACAGTCTCCTGAAAGGTTATGCAATAACAGAAACAAGACAGTTTTGAAAAATTCCTCAATAACTTCCTGATGCTAAATTTACTTAGGATACAAGTACTTAGTTCCATTATAAAACTACAAGGTCAAAAAAGAGTATCAATATGTACATGGAAAATAACCCCAATCGTTTTTTGTTTTCACTACTGAAGATTGTATCCAGAGCCTTGTGCACACTAGCCAAGTGCTTTACCAGTGAGCTGCACCCACAACCCCCTTTTAAATTTTTACGTTGAGATAAGGTCTCACTAAAACATAAAGCTGCCTCTGGCCTTTAACTTGTGATCCTCCTACCTCAGCCTCTCGAGTTGCTGGGATTACAGGAATGTACCACAGTGGATGACTTAACTCCAATATTAAAAGCAAACAAAGAGCCAGGCACAGTGGCACACACTTGTAATCCCAGTGACTCAGGAAGCAGAGGCAGGATGATCACAGGTTCAGGGCCAAAGGCAGCCTGCATTAAGTTAGCAGACATTGTCTTAAATAGAAATAAAAAATGGGCTAGGGGTGCAGTTCAGTGGTAGAGCATTCGCAAAGTATGTGTGAGGTCCTGGGTTCAACCTCATAGCACAAACAAAACAAAACAAAACAAAACAAAAAAGCAAACTATAAAAGTATGTTACATGAAATTAGAAGAAAGTAAAATTCCTGATAAGCAAGCACTTAGGAGGCAGGAGGATCACAAGTTTGAGATCTGCCTGAGCTACACAGTGAGATTAAGGTCACCCTGAGTTACACAGGGAGACCCTGTCTCAAGAAAACCAAGAGCCAGGAATGCAGCTCAGTAGTAGCATGTCTGCTTAGCAGCAAGAGAACCTAGGTTAGCTCTTCAGCACTGCAAACAAACAAACATACAAACAATACTGTCTGAATTCCCGTGTCAAGAAATACAATATATATTCTCAAAAGTAGAACGTGATCAGTCTGATAAGTAGGACAAATCAGTTCTCACAAAACAGGCCCCAGAAACCTTTACAACTTCTAAAATATTCTTTTTTGGTGTTTACGTGGCTGAAATGATTAGCATTTTAGTTCAGTGAGACATGTCTACAAGAGACACTCAAATTAATGTGAATTCCTAAAGTACAAGATTCATGTTTATATTCATAGTCAACAGCTTCTCTGTCAGACAGAGCAAAAGACTTAAAAATGCTTTTTGATTAGCAAGTGAAAAAATTAAATTAAAAAAGCCCTTCTGAATTTAAACAAATCTACTCTACTCGAGTAATTGGTGCCAATATATAGTGATAATGTGGGAAATAACTGACTGCTCCTGATGACCTCAGTTTTTATGCCGTCTACTGGAAATAAAGATGGAGTCCATGTACAATAACTCTCACCCCCAAAAGATAATATGGAGATAGTGGAACTCAGGGCAGGAATTGCTAAGGAACTCGTCTTGTGAATGAACCCTTTTCTCTTTCTCACAGTGACTTTAGGTCACCTCAAACTGGCCCTCATCTCTTCAGTGTGGGCTGATCCCTCTAATATAAATGGGGACTGAGTGAGGAGAATGAGAACAAGGCTTTTCTTACAATGTTTACTATGATATGTACAATATTAAAGTTGGGATTTTTATAAACCACTCACCTCAAGGAAAGCAGTCACTCAGAAAGGTATAAGTAATGAATTTTAGAGATGACTGAGATTAGGAATAAAGCCCAGGATGTTTCAATTCTTTCTCAGTGCCAAATTAAATGAAAAGCAAATGTGTTTCCCTAGTTGGAAATAAGAACTCAGGAAGACGAGTATTTTCTGACCTTTGATATCTTTGAGATTTTTAACTACTGAAAAAAATACCGAAAATTGGACATGTGCTTTTACTTGGATATGCCTTTTGCTTTGATTAAATCATTGTCTTAACTTATTCAACAAGTATTAATTAAGTGCCTACTGTATGCTAAGTAGAGTGCTTGATTAGAATGTTTGTGACAGCATTAAGAAACTGGTAGTAAAGCCAGGCACCATGGTGCATGCCTGTAATCCCAGTGGCTTAGAAGGCTGAGGCAGGAGGATTGCAGGTTCAAGGCAAGAGGCAGCCTATGCAATTCAGTGAGACCCCATTTCAAAATAAAAAATAAAAAAGGGGTTGGCCATGTAGTGGTAAAGCACTTGCCTAGCATATGTGAGGCTCTGGGTTCAACCACCCACTACCATACATACACACAAAAATTCGTAATACAAAATACACACAGATTAATATGAATCATTCCTAATCATGACACTTCAATGGGTTGATTTAATCAGTATTTTACAGAGAGATCTTAATTTACATAAAAAATTTTCAGGTACCAATTACTCATTTTTGTTGAGATCCTAGTTTTGAAATAGGAAATAGATTTGAGTGGAATGTGGTAGCAGACAACTATAATCTTAGCACTTGGGAGGCTGAGGCAGGTGGATCTCAAGTTTGAGGCCAAGCTAGACCACATACTGAGAGGCTGTCTCATTAGCCCCTCTCACTGGAAAACAGATTTGATTAAAAAGTGCAACATTAGAATTCAGGAGGGAATAAACAGTGCCACAAGGGAAAGATGATTTTTTTTGTTGTTGTTTTTTGAGACAGGGGCTCACAATGTAGCTCAGGCTAGCCTCAAACAGGCAATGTAGCCTCCCAAGTTCTAGGATTACAGGCATGCACCATCACATCCAGCAAGTTAATTAATTATTAATTAATTGCTGTACTTGGGGAATGAACCCAGGGTCTCAAACATATTTTGCAAGCATTCTACCACTGAGCTGTACCCCCAGCCTCTTCTAAAAGTTTTTTTTTTTTAATCTTGAGATAGTTTCTCACTAAGTTATGGCTCTGACCTCAAACTTGTGATCCTCCTGCCTCTGCCTCCAGAGTTGTTGAGATTACCAGTGTGTGCCACCGTGCCTAGCCAAAGACCATTTTTGAAAACCCAAAACTGGGGGTGGTCTATGTGTCACAAGATTTAAACTGTCCAAATTTGTAGATGAGAGGATTAAAATTGGATCAAACATATACAAAGCAGTTTTCATAACATAGTTTTTTCTAAAATTCAAAATAATGCTGATAGAAGATATCAAACCATGGTAAATTCAGAGATGAAGAGAAATTTAGAATTTATTCTTACTTATTTATGTATTGCTTGAAGGTTTTATGATGCATTAGCTATATAAAAGTGCCTCAATTCTTTCTTCCCCACAATAAAAACTTTACAGTCAATATGAAAATTCCTACATGACTGAGAATGACATTACCTACCTAAATAGTTTTGGAGGCAAGATACTAAATCGTGTTTTATCCAAAATTTTCCTGATTTTGTTTCTTCCACCTGAAACAGTATTTGCTTTAACTTTCTTATTTCCTTTCTCGTGTGACGTCTGCTCAGTATCTCCTGGTACATCTTGGATCGAATGGCGATTACTTTTCTTTTCAGCAATTTTGGGAATATGAGGAACACCGTATTTCTCCTGCTCAGTCCTACTCAGTAACTCTTTGAACACTGTGGAAATAAACAAGCTTGTCATTTCTTTTGTTTTCATTGGAAAGATTTTACACCAGTAAAAAATTTTAAGGATTAAACACAATCACTTTCTAGTCTTTGGCTTTTCACAGCCCTATTCAATTAAACATTATCAAATTTGTACCCATCCTTACTTATCAGTTGTATTTACTTCTCTTTTCACTTTTTACATCTGACTATACTTCTGATGTTGCCCAACAGTGATGAAATGAAGTCACTGGGGCTAAGGAAAAAGGAAGTGGGCAGGCTGCCACAATGTCTGAAAAATACAGAGGTTCCTATTTTTGGTAATATGCAATAAAACTGTGAATGAACTAATTTTATAGAAAAAAATGTTTAGATTTTGGTGAAACATGAAATGGTGGCTGCATATTCTGGAAAAAGATATTCAGATACATGAACTATAGTACCAAACACTCAGCTTATCATGAGGTGTAGCTTTAAGCACTATATTTTGTCCTTAAAAAAAAAAAAAAAAACAAAAGCCATGAGTTGTATGAATATACCCAGTGAAACCCCAACCATAAAGGAAGTTCTTCTCTGTTGTTTCAGGGATAAAGAGGCAAAAGTTTCCCACAAGTTTAAACATAAACAAGAGCAAATGACTTAAGAATTGACAAATTATGAGCTCAGCTTGGTGGCACACGCCTGGAATCCTGGCACTTGACAGGTAGAGGCAGGAGGAAAGCAAGTTTGAGGCCTCCTTGGGCTAAAGAGTAAGGCCCTATCCTAAAAGAAAAGAAGAAGAAAGAAAGAAAGAAAGAAAGAAAGAGAGAAAGAAAGAAAGTCAGTCAGTCAGTCAAAAGAATAGAACAGATTGAGGCTGGGCTCCGTGGTGTGCCCCTGTAATCCCAGCAATTTGGGATGCAAAGGCGGGAGGATTCTGAATTTGTGTCCAGAGGCAGCTTGTGTAACTTAGTGAGATCCTACCTCAAGATAAAAAAATAAAAAATAGGCTTGGGGTACAGCTTAGTAGTAGAGCACTTGAAAAGTGCAAGGCCCTAAATTCAATCCCCCAGTACCACACACAGAAAAAAACAGACTGTAAGAAATATTTGGGACACAAATCTTTTAACATGTAAGTAACTGCTCTCCCACTTGAAAAGAGATGGAGGGAGGGTAAAGGTATTACTTGAAGTGGCAAGGGCCATGAAATTTCTAAAATACAAAAATAATTGTTTTTGTTTCCTGTACTGGGGGTTTGAGTGCAGGACTTTGTGCATGCTAGGCAAATGCTCTACCACTAAGCTGTACTTCAATCCCTTTCAGCCCCTTTTTTACTATTTTATTTTATTTTATTTGATACTAGGGGTTGATCTCAGGTCCTTGCACATACTTTGCAAGTGTTCTACTCTACCACTGAGCCCATTTTTTAGTTTAAGTTTTGAGTAAAGGTCTTACTAAGTTACAGAGGCAGCCTCTGACCTCAAACTCATGATCCTTCTGCCTTAGCCTCCCAAGTCAATGGGATTAAAGGCATGAGGCACCCCCGTCCCCCCACTGGCTTTTGTAGGTTTTGTTTTCTTTTTTTTTTCTCCTCTGCATGCCCCTGGGCATGCTAGGCAAGTGCTCTACCACTTAGCTACATTCCTAGCCTTTATTTTTTGAGATAGGTTCTTGCTAAATTTTGCAGGCTGCCTCTGGCCTTGAACTTGTGATCCTCCTGCCTGAACCTCCCAATTCGCTGAGATCATAGGTGTATGCCATATTGCCTGGCAAAATTTCTAAAATTGATGAAAGACATTGATACACAAATTTAAAACATCACCAATCCCCAGACTCTCTCTACACACCCACCCACCCACAAATCTGTAACAAGGTATCCTTGCTATATTTAAAAATGCTTTCAGTCCTGTGTACAGCCTATGGAGAATGCTGATTTTTTGTTTTTCCTTGGTGGGCTATGGTTTCAATGTTCACTTTTCAAAGTCTTTTCAGTGTTCTTCAGAGCTGTCTGTTTTGTGCCACCTAATGATTAGTGTGGGACCTGAGCAGAGGTTTACCTGTAATGTTTTTTTCAAAGTCTACAGTTTGTTTAAATAGGATCAGATCCCTGTATACACAGGTTGGGAGGAAGCCTAGGAATTTAGGAACAACTTTCTGGGTTTGTCTCACCCATCTTAGTTATCAACTTGGTATCTTCTCATTCCTTAGGCTCCCTTCTTTGTAACTCTATAGAGAAACTACAAAGCCAATAGGCAGAGTGACATGAAAGACAGACTAGGGATGGGAGGCAGGCAGACAACATACAAAAGCAAAGAAGTCAGCCCTGCTCTCTTTGAGCCACAGCTCCACTGAAGGGTGACAAAGGCTCCCATCCCCCAGGCTTCTGGTCACTGCCGCTACATTGCTTTGGGGTCTGAGGTCTAAGGAAATGCAGAAAAAGGAAAACAGAAAAATAATGGGGGACATCTTTAACTCTTTAGGAACTCCCTTTCTGTTCTGCAAGACAGGCTTTCCTGGACCTCTGTCTCACCATAGGATTCACACCTAGGGTTCAGGCTGCCTTGAGTCCAGCCTGGGAGCTAGTATAAGGGAAAAAGTAGTAAATTCACTGCCTATGATGGTACTTTGAATCCCAGTGTTCTTCCACAATCTGCCTGTTGCTGTTCAGAGATCTCTTAATAGGTGGGTCATGATTCAGTCCAGATTTTCCTGTTCAGTTCAGTGGGAGATGAAGGGTGGCATACACTTATTCCATCTTATCCAGAACTGCAATGCCTGATTTGATTTTTAACTTCATGGACATAACAAAGCAGCCATAAAGAATACGTCTGATATTCTGCATCACCTGTGCTTCTGTCTCATACTGACTTTTATTTTCTATTTATTTATTCATTGCAGGGCTAGGGATTGAACTTGGGGCCCTGTGCACGCTAGGCACATTCTATACCTCCAGCCCCTCATACTGATTTTTAAGAGTGCTTCAGAACCTTTGTTTGCTTGTTTTTGAAAAATTACTATTAGAAATAATGTTGTTGTTGTTAGATGCCATCGAGTCGGTATCCAACTAATAGTGACCCCGCATACAACAGGTGAAACACTATTGTCAGTGCTTCCCTGCTGTTCGTAGGATTTTCAATGGCAGACTGATTTCTGGGAGTGGGTTGCCGGGTCCATCTCCCAAGCATACAGTGTTCCCAGGTGGTTTCCCATCCAAGTACTAATCAGGCCCGACTCTGCTTAGCTTCCGAGATCTGATGGGATCGGATGCCTCAGGGCTATGGCTGCAGGCTTTAGAAATAATAGGTTGCTGTACCATCCTCTCAAAATGATATTTACTTTCTTCTTCCAGGTACCTAATGTCCAGGACCAGCATCAAAACTCAAGGCTTTTCTGGGTTCCCTTGAGAAGAATCAAGATATAGTTCCCAGCGACTTCAGAGTGACCCATTGAAGGGTCCAACTGTAACAAATGTTGTTGCTCAAGTGTTCTGGCCTTTGATGGACACTAAAGTACAAGCCTGTGCATTTACTAAACAGCTCTTTCTCTCAGCTACATTCTGTGGATGGAAAATGACCCTGGCAAGAAACCAAAAAGATATCTGTGTAGGGCAGAGTCCCAGGAGTGGGGAAGGAATTTCACACATTCACAGTTTGTGCTCCATTTCACTTTTTCTTGGGAATCAACTTTTAGGCTCAGTCTATCAGTTGCCTTTTTTGTACTGGTAAATGCCCCAGGGCAGATATGGGCTTCCATTCACCTCTTTATAGTCTAATTTTCTTTCTATTCTGTGCCACATAGCTTTTCATTATCTTTTGGATATTTTCATATATGTAGGTACTTTTTATATTTAGTGTAGCTTCTGTTATTGTTGTTGCCTTCAGTCAATACTGGAAATAGAAAGCTGGCATAAATTTTTAAAATTCCTTTTGCTCAGATCCTGGGCCCTTTGAATTACAACGATCGCATCCTTCTTTCACTCTGGGATAGTTTCTGCTACTATTTCCTACATACTTTCTTTCCCACATTTTCTTTTAGAAGCCCCAGAATAGTGCTTCATTTTATTTTGTCTTTTTGTTCTGCAGTCTGGGAGTTTCTCATCTTTATTACTTATTCCTTCTACTGAAAGCTTTTGTCACTGCCATATTTTACATTACTCTGAGAACTGTTTCTTTCTCAATGACTGTTATTTTTTCCTAACATTCTATTCTTGTTTCAAAGGATGAATGTCTAAATCTAAGCAGAGTTCTAGAAATGTTTTTCATCTCTTCCTTAAAATAACTGTTCTTTCCCAGAGTCTGTAAGACTACTTATTAGGCCCTCTACCATGCCTTCTCAGTGATCCTGGTTTTCCTCATACTTGATGATCAACTGGATGTTAGTACTAAGTAATGCAAAAGGAAAAGTATGGTTTGATGTGGTATCATTTAAACAAATATTTTCTGGTCACAACTCCCCCCTCTCTTTTCCCCCCACCCTGCAGTGCTGGGGGCGGGGGGCTAAACCCTGTACTAGCTGCACCCTCAGGCAAGCGCTTTACCATTGAGCTGCACCCCCAGCCTCTTTTTTATTTTGAGACAGAGACTTGCTAAATTGTGCAAGCTACCTTTGGCCTCATACTTGTTATCCTCCTGCCTCAGCTGTAGTCACCGGTGATATAGGAGTGCACCATACCACTCAACACAGCTTTCCTTCTTTATATATGTTTTCCCTGCAAGTTTCATCCAAGAAGACCTAATTGTTTAACTCTATGGTGACTGCTAGGGCTTTTTTGTGGGAATCCCATCTACAGTAGAATACTCTATTCCTATAAATGCTTTACAAATATTCCTCTGAGATACTCTCTAGTGTCTGTCTGACTGCATTCCACCTGAGGTAAGGAAGGGGATATGGACTATATGTCCTCACTTGCAGCAGCATGTACCAAATATCCCTTGCCACTTCTAATCTAGGATTCTGTTAGTCAACAGTATTCTCATCACTCAGAGGGTTCTTAGGTTGTAGCTTCCTTGCCTTTCACATCCTTAAGACTTTTTCTTTCAGGGTCCATGTTGTTAATCTCTATATTATGCTCCTATACATTTTTATACATCATAATATTAGGTAACATTTAGTAATCACTATGTGACAGGCACAGAGGATGTAAAGGTTATTAGGTCCTTTCAAGAGCCCTATGAAATGGAGCTGGAGAAACTGAAGATTGGAGAAACTAAAAATAATTTGTCCAGGGTGACACAGCAAGTTCTGCTTTCAGTTTTCAAAACTGGTATCCTTGAACTTTATCCTAGAAATTGGCATTTCCAGATACAACTCTGAATGCCAAAAAAGCCAGAAAGTGTGAAGGCTTGCTTACTTATTCTATGCTAAAATAATATATTATTTGGAAACTGCCACTAGACACTTAACATGATGTAATTCAGTCAAAGGAACACAAATAAAAAGAGGAAAAATACCAAATGTTTCATTTTTCATTATGACTGAGCACACTATAAAAAGTCAAAGTGAACAACAAAAAAAAACTCACTTTCTTTCCACAGGCAAGAATAAACAGTACATTTAGTTAAAAGTACAAGTAAATATATGCTTTATTCACATAAAAAAATGATAAAAACAAAATGCAGGACTGGGGGTACAGCTCAGTGGCCGAGTGCTTGCTTAACATGTGCAAGGACCTAAGTTCTATCCCCAGCACCACAAAATAAAAATAAACGGATAAATAAAACAATACAAGCACCATAATCAACATTTCTTACACAGAAACGAACAGTATGCTGTTTTTAGAAATCTGTAATTCACTAATTACTTAATTTAATGCTTTACTCAATTTAGCTCTGTGAAGCAACTAATCTGGCATTCATATTATTTCAGAGAGCTAGCTTAAAAATTAGAAGTAGACTGAATTACACATTTGCAGGGGGAAAAGAATCTGATTATGATTTCTAAGTTTCATTCAGGTCATTTTAAATTTCATTTAACTCTGCTTCCCCACAGACTAAGTATATAATAGCTGGTCAAGAGATATTTCATAAATGAGTGACTGAAGTTTTATACCTACTTTGAAATTTCTTTTCTTTTTTAAAATTCTTTTTTGCATTACTTGGGGGTTTAACCTAGGGTCTGGCACATACTTTGCAAATGCTCTACCAGTGGGCTGCACTCTCATCCTATTTTTTATCTTGAGAGAGGGCCTTGCTAAATTTCGCAGGCTGTCTCTGGCCTCAAACGAGTAATCCTCCTGCCTCTGCCTCCAGAGTTGCTGGGATTACAGGTGTGAGCCACATCTGGCCTCAAATCTATTTTCTAAGATAGCAAAATAATAAATGCAAATAACAAAAAATGAAAATTCTAGATTAGAAAACACTAGCAATACCTTAACAGCTGAGTCAAAAAAAAGTTTGCATTTTCCTATCTTCCTGCACAAGTGACTTTTCACTTTTCTACTACCAATAAAAACCCAGCATGTGCAGTTTTTACAACAAAACTCACCAAAAATGTTGGTCTTCACAGTAAGTGCAAGATGAGTATTATTTCTCAAAATTTCAAGGGCCTTCACAAATGTAATATTCTCAAAATTTTGTCCATTTACTTCCATTATCTTAAAAATATTTGAAAAATACAAATAAAGAGAGAACAGTATTAGTTACATCTACAACTTTAAAAGTTTAATAGCGGAAAAAATAAAGTGGTACCTGAATAAAATGTACTTGTGAACAATGTTAGCTCTGCTGGACTACAACTTAAGTTTTTGCTATATTGTTATACTCCCCAAATTCTCTTCTTTCTCTATGCTTTTTTTTTTTTTTAGACAGGATCTCGCTAAATTACACAGACTCCCTCTGGTCTCAAACTTGCGATTCTCCTGCCCTCGCCTCCTGAGTCACTGCCTTACAGGCATGTGCCACAGTGTCCGGCTTCTCTTTATATTTTTAAAAGGTCATTCTCTTTGGGATCACATTAAGGAAAACTTTTTAAAACTACAGGATGTTTTATAAATAGAGGAAAACATTTTAATCATGTTAGATCAGCTCAAAAAAATACTACCTGTGTATATACACAAATTTTAGTCAAATATTCTAAATGCAAATTTATTACATTTCAAAGTGAAATAATTCACTTAAAAGTAGCACTCCCAAGTTGGGGGTGGTGGCAATTGCCTATGATCCCTGCACTTAGGAGGCAGAGGCAGGAGGATCACGAGTTTCATACGAGCCTAGGCTACACAGCAAGACTCTTGCCTCAGAAACAAAAATAAATATAAAGACAGCACTATCAATATGCTTAATATCTTATACTGCTACTAATTGAACCACGCAGGCAAACAGCACAAAGCACTCCGGAGCTAGGTTCTTTTTGAACATGCTGATCTTCTACAGGAAAAATTTCCCAATTTAGCTGTAGTTCGATATCATACAAGAAGCTTATTTTTAAAAAATACTAATTTCAAGGGAGGGCCTGCAGCCGTAGCACTGTGGCTTCCAATCCCATCAGATCTCGGAAGCTAAGCAGGGTCGGGCCTGGTTAGTACCTGGATGCGAGACCGCCAGGGAACACCAGATACTGTAGGCTTGGGAGGAGGACCCAGCAACCCACTCCCAGAAATCAATCTGCCATTGAAAACCCTATGAACAGCAGAGAAGCCCTGACAACAGTTGTTTCGCCTGTTGTACGTAGGGTCGCTATTAGTCGGATACCAACTCGACAGCACTGAACAACAACAATAATTTTTAGGGAAAAGAATGAAGAGACAAAGATAATGAGCAAAAATTAAGCAGTGAAGAAGACAAATCTAGGAGACTGATATAAAAATCTTAAAAAGATAAAAGAGAATGCAAAACAATATATTAAAGGAAAAAAAGAAAATTCTATAAAAAAATTTATAGAGTTGAGAAAAGACCCCCATCTACATACTAAAATAGCACTTTCATAAGATACAAAGAAAATAAAAATGAAGAAATATGTTTTTTAACATATACCAATGAAATTTTTTAATTCTAAGGGCAGATAATAAAGACTGTGAGTATCACTGTGGGGAAAAAAATCAGAGACACAAAAGAAAAATAACGGTTGGTTTGGACTTGTCTTGGGCAACATTACAATGATGTGGTACTTTTCTGTAACTTCAATTCTCTGAGGGAAAAATCACTGTTACCAAAGAATTTTATATTCCACTAAACAAAAGCATCTTCAGACACACACAGACATATAAAACTCAGTTATTTCTTGTCCTGTTTGAAAAAAAAATACTAGTAGTACCACAGACAACTGTGAAATGAATCAAAACAATGGGGACATATGGTGCAGATGAAATGGAAGTTATCAGTGAAATAGGTAAAGCAGGTCTAAATGCCTAAATGATTGATTACAAGGTTGTGAAACTTGATGCAAATGTCAAGTGTTTTTGAAAAAGAAGATACAAAAATGTTAAAATGATAATAATCTATACCTAAAATCTGAGATAATTTCAACAGTACTTGGGAGGATTGATGAAAGAAGTACGATAAATTTAGTTCTTAATGCAACTGAATTTCACTAATTTTTTCTTCTGTGAGGAATGATATTCTTAAGTGTTTTACAATAAAATATGTGAAAACCAATAAATATACTGACTCTAGGATCCCAGCTACTACACATTTCTAATGAGCAGTCTGGGGTAAGGTCAGGAAATCTCTATTTTGAAAAGTTTCCTTAAGGAAAGGGGACTATTACTACTTTTTATTAGTTACTTAACTCTGCACTATTGAGATTTTAGGTCACCTAAGTCTTTTGTTGTGGAAGCCATCCCACACAGTGTAGGCTGTTTAGCACCATATGGGCAAAAATCATCCACTTATTGAGAACCACTGTTCTAAGCTGCAACGCCTATTATAATGTTAATACTTTCATAATTACAAAAGAATGACAGTATGTTTCAGCTGAAAGTAAAAATAAGTCACATTCTGAATGGATAAATTTTTAAATGAGGGAAAAAAGTGTCCCAAGTGATTCTGATGCTCAGCAAGATTTGGGAAACTGCCCTTTAGTGTGCATGAGAATCATCCAGAGAGATTTGTTAAAAACACAAATTACCAGACCTTATCTATTGAAAATGTGATTAATATGACCAATAGGATTGAGCTAAGCCTGGGAATTGCATTTTTTGCATAACAAAGTTGTCTATAAACCACATTTTGAAATAGAGTGCACAACAGTTACCTAGTATCTATATAAAAAGAATAAATCACCACCAATTTCTCCCATGTCTCATTTTTCCTGGTCCCTCACCTGGCTCTGCTTATAAATGTAGTTATGGTACCATATGAACATTATTTAAGCTGATTCCATCATTTATGGTAATCTCTAGCCACTTATACTTGAAATTGCTATGAAAAGTGTCCCTCCTTGTAAACTCATTAGAATGTTAACTCACAGATTGATTTTTCTAGAATATTCTGAAGTTGCCAGCTGGTAATTTCCTAATCCTTTGTGGTTAGGAAGTCCCATTCAAAGGAAATCACGCTGATAGAGCCCAGCAGACTATGCTGCTTCCAGCCATGTATTATGAAATTTTCCATCAAAAATAATGGTAAATGTTTTGAAAATAAACCATATTTAAAAACTACTTCTAAAGAGAGGCTTGGAAAAATATTTCCTTAAAGTGAACATGCTTACTTGAAGAAATATCAGAGCAGAACAAAAGCAGCAGATATACTATTTATAAGAAAGCTTTAATTTAAATGGGTTATTTACTTACCTGATCACCGCGTTTTAGTCCTGCATCAGCAGCTTTGCTACTAGGTTCTACTCCTTCAACAAAAATACCAAATCCCTTCTCACTTCCTCCATTAAGGCTGAAATGCAGAGGGGACTCACGGGAAGCCTTTTGCAGCACAACCTGTCTCCACTTAGCCTTTGCAGCACAGGCGATATTCAATAACCGGAGATGACCATTCATCTTCTGTAAAGTGCAAAAGGGTAAAATATATACAAATGTATCTACTTCTATAGGCTTCTAAAATCATCTAAAATTATCAGATGCTATTAATAGCTATAAATACACAGTCTACAGAACATGAGAGCTGGGATAAACAAAACTGAAGGAGAGGGCACTTATACCCTAGAGCATTCTCAAGAATTATAGCATTTAGTAGGATATAAAAGGCTTAGATAATCACAGGTTAGAAAAGATTTCAAAGTAATGTCTCATTTACAAAAGGATGACAAAGAATGATTTCCTCTTTCTGAATCTTTCTAATATACATTCTACTATCTTTCCTATCTCTTGGCTCTTACATAAAACTGTAATTTTTTTAAACCTTTATTTAAAACTGTGAAAGGCTTGAACCACTTTTCCAAATACTTTGAAATGTTCAAGACACATTCAAGACTTTACCTCTCCTAGAAAGACTGCTTGTATTATTTTGCTTCTTCCTTAAACTCAATTAATATTCTAATTTCAGGTTCTAGTACCAGTTTAATATTTGACTATTTAATAATCAATTATTATTATTATTATTTGCGGTACTGAGGGTTGAACCCAGGGCCTTGCGCTTGCATGCTTTGCAAGTGCTGTACCACGAAGCTGCATGCCCAGCCTATTTTTTAACATTTTGAGACGGAGTCTCGCTAAATTATACAGACTGCCTCTGCTCTCAAACTTGAGATCCTCCTGCCTCCTCCTCCCAAGTTGCTGGGATTACAGGCGTGTGCCACCACACCCAGCTAATATTCAATTATTCTTAAATAATGTAATGTGTAAATTTTATGTCCATAATAATAAGCTAAAGTATTTTATTTATTTATTCATTTATTTTTTAGGGTAGGAACCAAATCTTATACTTGTTCTGACCCTAAGTAACATGTAGTAATAGAATTCAATAAATACAGACTACTGAGGAAAAAATTCTGTGTAAGGCAGTTTCACTTCCATCATCCCTTAAAAATTTCTATAGCTAGCACTGAAAGAGCCAAATGATGCTGGTGTGCCTCTATGGCCCTTTAATCAAGTTATGCAATCCTTGGTCCATTTTTCCTCATTTTGCACAGAGCAGAGATGCTGTGGAGAAGTCTACTGGAACTAACAGGCAAAGAAATGGACTAAATCTGTCAACTTTTTCTTCATTCAACTTAATCCATTTATCTCTTAGGACTGAAATCTTGAGTATTTTCTATGTGCCAGGTTTGTTTTCAGATTGTTACAATCGTTAACTCATTGCAATCCTCATACAATCTCACTGAACGAGGAACTATTCTTCCTTAAATAAGATAACTGAGGCATAAAGGTTAGGTAACTTGTTCAACTGACAAAGAAATATGCATCACATTTATACTTTAAAAATAATCTTTTGATCACAAGGAATGGACTAGAAGAAAGATGGATTAGAAATAAAATCAGTTAGCAGTTTATTATAATAATTAAGTACAATGAAATAATGAGGTCCTAAACTAGGGAGTGGAAAAGAAATGGTTATGAAAGAGATCACAAGGAAATATGTGTATGTATACATATATGCCTAAGTCAGTAATATGGATGACTCTGTAAACTGACTGGAGCTCTTGGCCATAGAATTCAAAGAAAAAAGAGAGGGAGCCCACATACAACACTAGTATTTACAAGCCTGGGGAACTAAGAGATACCAATGTTATTAGTCTCAACACAGAAAACAGTCTGGAAGAAGCATGATTTTTGTTTTGGTTTTTGGAGATGGGGTCTGACTATGTGGCCCAGGCTGTCCTTGAACCTGTGATCTTCCTGCCTCAGCCTCCCAAGTGCTGGGATTGTAGGTACGTGCCACTACACTCAGATAAGCATGATTTTTTATTTGGGTTGAGGTGGCAGAGAACAAGCAAAAGTCTAGAACATAGAATTTTAAATTCTCAGAAAGGACATTTAAGACACAGGAGGAACTGGATGTAGTAGCTCTCACCTGTAATCCCAGATACTTGGAGCCCTGTCTCAAAATTGAAAATAAAAAATGGGCCAAGGGTGCAGCTCAATGAGAGCATTTGCAAAGTATGTGGAGGCCCTGGTTTCAACCAAGTACTGCCAAAAACAAACAAACAACCCCACCAAAACAAAACACCAAAAAGAAAAGAAAAGAAAAGAAAGAGAAGATGAACTGCTGTTCTCAGTTGCTATTCTTGCTGAGGGAATAGGGAGACCCCTAAACTCTGAAAAAGATAATTATTTTTGAGCCTTACTGTATCTTCCAGATTTTTTTCAAATTCCTCTAGAAATTGAGTCATAGCAGGATCACCTTCAAAATCATTAAAGTGATTATTTACCCATAATAACACAATTCGCGTCACCTGTGGAAAAAGAGATGTGGTAGCATACTGTTATGAGAGGCATTCATTTGCAAAATCAGATTCCAGAAGCACGTCTCAAATTAAGGAACAATTGAGCTTTATGGCTAACCCTCTGGCCCCTTCCCCTGTGCACAAAAAATGACTGTTCTAATATGGAGGCATTTAGTTTGAACTTTTTCTTCCTTGAGTACACAAATAACAGAGCAGGACTCTGTGCACTCTGTGAGAAGATACTAGTCATCCTCTTACATTTGCTAAAATGTTAAAAAGTACATCCCCCATGTGTCTGTTGGCTTGCCGTGCTATGGGGGCTTGTGTGTTGCTGTGATGTTGAAAGCTATGCCATTGGTATCTCAGATACCAGCAGTGTCACCCATAGCAGACAGGTTTCAGCTGAGCTTCCAGACTAAGACAGATTAGAGAGAAGGACCCCGTAGCTCACTCCTGAAACAATTTGCCATTGAAAATGCTATGAATAGCTAAGAAACACTGTCAAATAACGGTGGAAAATGGGCCCCCCTCAAGGTTGGAAGGCATTCAAAAGATGACTGAGGAAGAGTTGCCACCTCAAAGAAGAGCTGACCTTAATGATAGGAATGGAGTAAAGCCCCTTGGACCTCCATTTGCTGATGTGGCATGACTCAAAATGAGAAGAAAACAGTGTCTCTAACAATGAGCTCAAACATAAAAAAAAGACTGTGCGTGGCACAGTGTTGGGTAGCATTTGTTCTGTTGTACACAGGGTCACTTTGAGTGGGGCCTGATTTGATGGCACTCAACAACAAAGTAGTACATGGATATATATTTCAGACAGTGTCTTAAAATACAAGCTTTGTATCATGAATGCAGGCCATCAATCAAAAAAGCTACACCAGAAGTGTATCTACACCCAAGAACATGTTTAACCAAATTGTTAACAAAAACAAATGTGAGCTGGGTGTGGTGACATATGCCTATAATCCCAGCGCCTTGGGAGGTAGAGCAGGCAGGAGGAGAGCAGGAAGATTGTGAGCTTAAGGTCAGAGGCAGCCTGTGCAATGTAGTGAGACCCTAACTCAAAAATAAAACATGGGAAATGGGGAGGGAATGGGGGTGTGGCTCAGCGGTGTAGCACTTGCAAAGTATGTGTGAAGCACTGGGTTTAACCTCTAGTACCCCAAAAAGAAAAAAAACATATCTGGTGCTGGGTGTGATGGCACATGCCTATAATCTCAGAGACCTGGGATGCTGAGGCAGAAAACTCACAGATTCAAGGCCAGAGGCAGCCTGTGCAACTTACCAAGGCTCTGTCTCAAAATACAAAAAATAAAAAACGGGCCTGAGAATGCTATGCAGTGGTAGAGCGCTTGCCTAGCATGTGTGAGGCCCTGAATTCAACCCCAAATATCCTCCTCGTACAACAAAACAACAAAAGTAAACACCAAAACTGAAACTTTCTTCATTAGAAATACTGTGAATTTTTCAAAGTGGTTGTTGTTGTTGTTGTTAGGTGCTGTCGAGTCGGTATCCAACTCATAGAGACCCTCATAGGGTGAAATTTCAATGGCTGTTTCGGGATTGCCTTGGGAGTGGATTGCCAGGCCCTTCTCCCATTTTTGTGGTGCTGGGAATTGAACTAGGGACCTCAGAGACTGCAGTGCAGCGCTCTACCAACTGAGCTAAATCCCAGCCCCTTTCAAAGTGGTAGACTGGTCTATTTATTTTGCTCTTTAGATTAAAAGTTAAAAATTAACAAAGGTAGTAATGAGAGTCGTATTTCTAAAATCCTGAGAGAATACACATATAACTCATCACTTGAACTGTTTTAAAGTATGTAAGTCAGCAGCATTTAGTACGATCACAATGCTGTGTAATCATCACCACTATCTAGTTCTGGAACATTTATCATCCTCAACTTTCCATTTTGCACTCTCTCCTATCCCTGGCAGCCACCACTCATCTGCTTTTCTATATGTGTGTTATTTGCCTATTCTGGACATTTCACATACACAGAATCATAGAATATGTAGGTTTTTGTGACTGGCTTCTTTCACTTAGCTCTTCATCTCTGTTTATGGATGAATATTTAATTCACAACTATATATATTGTTTATCCATGATGGACATTTGGGTTATTGCCAGCTTTTGGTTATTGTCAAGAGTGCTGCTATGAATACTTGTTACAAGTATTTGTTTGTATACCAATTTTCAGTTCTTTGAGTACATATGCAGGAGTAGGAGCTGGGGTTTAGCTCAGTTGGTAGAATGTTGCTCTGTGCTCTCTGGATTCAATCCCCAGAACTGCAAAATTGGAAGAAGGACCTGGCAATCTACTCCCAAAACAATCAGCCATTGAAAACCTAACAATAACAACATCTGTAACTCAGAAAAATTAAGATATTCCTATTTTGAGGCTTAAAAACAACCCTCTTGAAAAAATGTTTATTTGAAAAATGTTTACTTAGTAAAAACTCTTTAAACATTTTTAATCAGCTTTATGTTTTATTAATTTTCACAAACAACCAAATATCTTGGTAGGTAAAATTCTAAAAGACTATCACATTTCCTGAATTTACAGCTATTTGTTGTTAGATCCTGTGGAGTCCGGTCCAACTCATAGCGATGTACAACAGATGTACAACAGAATGAAACACTGTCTGACACTGTGTCATACCCAGCACTGTGTCAATGCTTCTCTGCTGTTTATAGGGTTTTCAACTGCTGATTGCTTTGGGATTCTTTCAGGAGTGGGCTGCCAGGTCCCGCTCCCATTTTTGTGGTGCTGGGGATCTAACCCAGGGCTTCAGAGTGTGCAGAGCAAGCACTCTAACTGAGCTAACCCCCAGCCCTATCCTGGTACGTAAAATTCTAAAACACTGTCACATTTCCTGAATTTACAGCTACATCATGGCCTTCTTTCAGTTTTTGCCTTTTAAAGTTCCTATGCACTTTTAACATGCTCTTATGTCATAAAAGTTAAGCAGAGAGAATGTCTACACTGACTCAATATTTTTTCAACAAAATAGATATATAATCTATCAAATGCAAAAGGTTCCATTAATAAAATTTAAAAGTTAAATGCATGTCTTTTATATTTATATTTCATATTTATAAAACCAACCTTATCCCTTAAACTGTCAATCTTAAACCATTCCAACAGCTTGATTCCAACATCCAAAGGACTTTCAAGAAATGTCCTATAAGTTAATAGGAAATCTTCTATATAAGTTGGATCCACAATGGAATGTTCTTCTATTAAATGCATGATAAGACGCTCAGGTGTTGCCTAAAAATCCAAGGACAGAAAGGATTAGAAAATAAACAGTTTAGGAGTCAAGTAACTTCTATGGACTGATCTGACTCATAGCCGCTCCTGTAGACAAGTCCCGAAAAGTGGTTTCACCTTTAAGCCTTTAACACTGGGAAAAGGCAATCTAAGTTGTAATTCTGCAGCATTCAGAAGTTTAGAGTGGAAAAATGGTAGAGGAATAAATATCCAACAGTATTTGCACAGCTGTATCTGATTCCATTGGTATTTAATCACAGCAGGGCTTTTGAACTTCATTGATTTATTGCTTGTGAGGGCTGTTACTGCCTCTTCTGCTACAAGGGGGACATGTAATAATTGTTCAAGGAAAAAAAAGAAAGCAAGAGTTAAAGGAAGAAAAGAAGAGGAAAGGAAAGGAAATAAAGCAAGACAGCAAGCAAGCTTTCTTCCACATTTAACCCACATCAAATTTTCATCTGTTCCAGGCTGTATGAATAATACACCAGTTCAAGATAGTCAGTTTAACTGTTGTTTCTACTTTGAAAATTTATTTCCTTGTCTATAGTTTTTCCTTGCTAGTTCACAAACTTGGGGGGAACCAGAAGAGTTATAGTTTTTACATTCAGAGTTTTAAATGTTTTCCTATCTCTAAATTTATAAAAAGAAATGAAAATATGCATTTTCTTTTGCTCCTCTTTAAGCTTCTGAACAAATGTTCAAATTTATTAGCTTTTGCACTTTTTCAAAAGTGGGCACACAGAACATACAAATAAGCCATATGCTAAGCCTGATATAAAAACCAACTGTTGTCTATAACCACAAACTTAAATTTTTTGCATTCATTCAAACAATTCATTGCTCAGAGTAGCTATATAATACATATACATTAATAGTAACAATGTGCCTGGTGCGGTGGCACACACCTATAATCCCAGTGACTTGGGAGGCAGAGGCAGGAGGAACACAAGTTCGAGACTGGAGGCAGTCTGCATAATTTAGTGAGACTCTGTCTTAAAAACTAAAAAAATAGCCTGGGGGCACAGCTCAGTGGTCCAGCACTTGCAGAGCATGCAAGCGCGAGGCCCTGGGTTCAACCCTTAGGACCGCAAAAAAAAAAAAAAAAAAAAAAAAAAAGAAACTAACAATGTACTTCTCTAAGAATTTCTTTTAAGGTACCTGGTGCTAACAAGGTAGGTGAATCATTTCTCTAAAAGGAAGTCAAGAGTAAGTCTTTTCATATAACCAACTTAGAGGACAAAGAGACCACAGATTATTCCTATTCTCCTACCATCCCAAACACTAAACATGAGAGTACCAAGTTGGGTTTATTCTTCAGGCCAATCATGGTTTGTTGTTGTTGTTGTTGTTAGGTGCTGTTGAGTTGGCATTGGACTCATAGTGATCCTACATACAACAGGCAAAACACTATTGTCAGTGCTTCTCTGTTGTTCATACGGTTTTCAATGGCAGATTGATTTTTTTGGGAGTGGCTTGCTGGGTCCTTCTCCCAAACCTACAGTATCTGGTGTTCCCAGGCGGTCTCCCATCCAAGCACTAACCAGGCCAGACCCTGCTTAGCTTCTGAGATTGGACGCCACAGGGCTACAATTGCAGGCAATCATGGTTTAGTGTAACTTAAATCTGGTTCTTAAGAGGGTATACAGCTAGGTCAAGGGCGGGAATTGGTCAACATTAAGGAAAGGCCATTACCCTGATTGGCTAAATCAGTTTCTATAGGGCTGGGTACCTGTAAAACTGGGCTGTATGTTCAAAACTTTAAAGATGAGCCCTGTAATCATGTGAAGGCATGTTACCAATGTGCTCACTAGCAACCCAGAAGGTGGGGTAGTTACAGACAGGGTGCACACAAAGGGGTGGCACGGCAAAAGAGATGGCCAGCATGGTTATACTGGCATTGTAAAGATTGGTTATAATGAGCAAATAAATAGAGTATGAAAAGAGTCACTGTTGGAAAGGTATTCATAAACATGAAAAGGAAAAGAATAGAGAAAACACTGTGGTATAGTACTAGAAATATCGGTATGAACTCATTTTTGTTTAATATATAGAGATAGGTAGAGAAAGTTATAGAGATGTATTTATAATAAACACACATACATATTTTTCCTAACTGTCTGCTAAGAGGCTCTAAAAACAATGCTACCTCAGTAGTAATAAATAATATTAAGTGCCCAGATCTTGGTTTATAAATGCTGTCTTCCATTGCAAAGATCATGGGCTCTCTGGAGGGATGGCTCACTCCAGAGCTGAAGCATAAAAAGTTCAAGATGAGCCTTATTATTGCTAGGTAACAAGGGTATGCTCAAAGAATGATGGGGACATATCAAAAGAATATAGGAGTAGGCTTGAAGAGGGTTTCATTGGCCACATTTCAGATGATTTGAGTACTAGAATAATAACACTGATGGTAAAGGAATGTAACACATGAGTTTATACCAACATTAATCAATGGAAGAGAAGAGAAAGTTACAGAAGGACAGTTAATAAATACAGAAGGAATTATGGAAACAGGAAAACACCACTGCAGGCACTAGTAGTCAATGGCAGTAAAAACTGGTGAGTAGAGATTTGTACCTAGTTATTACAATCCACAAACTAGAGAATCTCTCTCCACCAGGTAATCATTAGTTACAAAGGGTCAAAGGGTGACTTATAGTGAAGAAACCTGGCAGAGAGACCCCAAGATGACCAGGTCATCAAGGTTAACCTCACCAGAGGTGGGAGAGGTCAGGACTATGTGCCTTCATATAATGCACTGAGAAGAACATACCATCATCCTGTGAAATGCCTTTCCAGAAAGCATGACTTGAGTTTAGTCATGAGGAAACTCTGGATCGATTCAGGTGACAGGTCAGGATGTAAGATGTATATTCCTTAAGTTTGTGGGGGATGTGAACAACAGGGAAAGACTGAGCGACTGGAATAAAATCAAGTGGCATGACAACTACATACAACTATGTTATATGTTCTTGGATGAGATCCTGGACTGGAAATAAATTAAAAAAAAAAAAAAAGCCATAGACACTGCTGGGACTGTTGGTGACCATCTAACAGGATCTCTGGGCTGAATGGTTTTATTTTAGCAATGTTAACTTCCTAACTTGAAGAATGCTATGTTTCTGTAGGAGAGTGTTCTTGATTTTTAGGAAATACATATGGAATATTTAGGAATAAGGTATCACATTTGCAAACTGTTTTCATATGGTTCAAAAAAAGATTGATGATAATGGAGCAGATGCAACAAAATATTAAAAGTAGAGGAATCTGCTCTCTGTGTTGTTCTTACAAATTTTCTGTAAGTTTCAAACTGGCACACTGCAATCCCAGTGACCCTGGAGGTGAAGGCAAGAGGACTGCAGGCTCAAGGCCAGAGGCAGCCTGCGAAGAGACAGAAGGATCACAGGTTCAAGGCCAGAGGCAGCCTGTGCAATTTAGACCCTATCTCAAGGTAAAAAAAAAAAAAGGGGGGGCGGGCAGGGATGCAGCCTAGTGGTGGAGCATTTGCAAAGCATATGGAAGGCCCCGGGATCAACTCCCAAGTACTGCAAGAGAAAAAAAGAATGCACAAAGTGAGGAATCTCCCAACCCCTAAAAGATAAAGTGCGTTAAAATTTAAAAGTACATGAATTAGTCTATGGAAGTCCACCTATATATTTATCTTTTCTACATAAAATCTTAGATGCAATAGTTTAGAAAAAGAAACAGCTCTAACAGCCTAACTCCCAAGGAAGAACAGATATGACATCAGAGTCACATCATCTCTGATTTATTACCCTCATACTATTAAACTCAATTTGCAATTAATAATGACACATTTATTTTGGAACCAAGACTAGGATAAAAAGAGAAACAGTTAAGAATTTATTTCCTCTTTTTCAACTACAATTGCTCTATTTTACATCCAGAGGTTTTCAAAGAGATGACGAGGAGGAAGGCATGGAACAGGGGAGGGCAGGACTCACAGTAGGGGAAAAGTATGGGGATGCATGTTCAGACACTATAATGGTGCTAAAGCTCCTGATTTACCTCATTGAGCGCTATTCTTACCTCCTGTATCACCTCCACTTTCAATTAAGAAAAGTGAGATTTGAAGAAGTCAATGCCTATTTCAATGCTACAGAGATTCAGCAAGCTTTCTGCACCTTCACTTCAAGACTCCAATATCTTTGTGGCTAGTCCTTAAATCCCCTCCCCCCTAAATATTGCCTACTATCCTTAGGGGGGCTGGGATTTAGCTCAGTTGGTAGAGCGCTGCGCTGCAGTCTCTGAGGTCCCGAGTTCAATTCCCAGCACCGCAAAAATGGGAGAAGGACCTGGCAGTCCACTCCCATTCAATCCCCAAACATTCAGCCATTGAAAACCCTGTGAGGGTCGCTATGAGTTGGACACTGACTCAATGGCACCTAACAACAACAACAACAATCTTTAGGGGAAAGCAAAACAAAACAAAACAAACAACTCCCACTACCAATGGATTACAAAAGAAGGAAAGTTTTGACCAGTATACTCTAAAGTTATACTGTACCCTATGCAGATATCAAATGGCAATAAGTTTATCTTTCACCATTAATAGGAGCTTGGAAAAGGGCAAAAGAACCAACATATTTATTTAAGTTACATTCCAATATGCTAGCAAAGTATCTTGCATTATTCAAAAAAATGGTTCAAAGTCTTTTTAAAGCAAGATGAAAGCTTTGAATAAACCTTATCAAGCTCCAGAATAATAAGTAAAAACACCCACCTTGATTACGATGTGTCCTTTCCTGGTTCCGCTCCGGTCTAGTTCACGGTGTTCATGTACCATAACAATTTCTCCCTCTTCCTCAACTTTATGAGTATTTTTTTCCACATGATTTAAAATTCTCCAATAATCCTGCTGGGCTATGCAGACAAACTGTCCAAGAACAACATGGGGACAATTAATGAATCTATAGTACATTAATATATCACTGTGCACCAAGGCAGAGCACAAAGGCAAGAAATCGAGTGGCATCAGTTCTTTTTCATGCAGTTACTCTAATTCTTAACAAAAACCAAAGTAAAATAATTTATACACAGAGAGATCAAAGACGTCAAATCCGTCTGAATTTTGCTCTAAAAGGAGAAGTAAACATCAACTCTCAACAACAGACACTATGCAAAGAAAACATGAACCAAGAGTCAGCCAGAAACAACTCAGAAGTTCCTATTTCTTTCTTCTTTAAAAAATAAAGGACTCTGTGCTTGCTAATATCAGACAAATTAGCATTTATTTGGCACATTCTCTCAAAAATTTAGTTTGCTCAATCTCACAAATATTTGAGGTAGATATAAAAGCGATTTTCCCTTATTAACTGTAAGCTATTGAAACTCTTAATTCTCAAATAAAGTTATTTTATTAGGAGGAGAAGGAAGAGCCTGTGGCGGAGGGAGGAGAGCAGGGAGGAGGAGGAAGTAGGGAAAGGAGGGGAAAGTAGGGATAGGAAGGGGAGATAGGGGGAGGAGGAGGAGGAAGAAGAGAGGAGGAGAAGAAAGGGAAGGAGGAAGAGGAGGAGGAGAAGAAAGAAGAAAAAAAAAAAAAGACTCAGCCATTTCAACTCCAGCAAGGAAGAATATATGGCCAAGAGGATAAGCTTACCTGACAATCATCTACTTTCGTCCTGACAATACCACGCATGTACTGCTTATCCAGAGTGGGCGTAATTCCGAAACTATTTCCCATAAAAAGATTTTCAACTCTTCCATCTGGATGACTAATTTCTACAGTGCCATTTAAAATAACATACCACGAGTCAAGCTATAGAGAAAAACAAAGGTTTGAAGAATCATTTCTAAAAGATAGATATATGTTAACTTTGAACAAGAATCTATCAAAATTATTACTTGCACAACTTAAAAAAACTGAGGATCTTGTTATATTACCAAGTAATCTGTCACTAATATCTTATGCCTTATCTATGCAAACCACTGAAGGTAATTTTACTTTTTCTTCTTTTAGTCACGAAATGAAATCAAGGACTTTCATAACTGACTAAATTCTGAGGCAAAATAGTGTAATGTCTAATAGCATAAACTTTTGGAATCTTAATTCAGACTCTGTCACTAAGTAATAGAGTTATGTAAGTTATGTGATTCCCTCTGGCCTCAATTTTCCTGTTGCTAAAATGGCCATGACAACAGTATCTATCACAGAACTCCTTTGTTGAGTTTATATACAATGAATAGTTAGAACAGTGCCTGGCATACAATAAGCATAACAAACAAATGAACGAACGTAGCTGGTGATTTCAAAAAACTAGTAAAAGCCTGAATTTTAAGGCATAACTTAAAAACCAAAATATTAAAAATTTCTCCTAATATTAAGAAAACACCGCCTTCAGTTATATTGTTGTTGTTGTTAGGTGCTGTCGAGTCAGTATCCAACTCATGGCGACCCTCTGTACAACAGGGGACACACTATTGTCAGTGCTTCTCTGCTATTCATAGGGTATTCAATGGCAGATTGATTTTTGGGAGGGGGTTGCCAGGTCCTGTATTTAACTCTCTAGGGAGATATATATTTAAAAGTCTACTGTGTATCATTGGGAGAAGGACCCAGCAACCCACGCCCCCAAAGCAATCAGCGATTGAAACCCTACGAATAGCAGAGAAGCACTAACAACACTGTTTCCCCTGTTGTACACAGGGTCCCTATGAGTTGGACACTGACTCAATGGCACCTAACAACAACTGTGTATCAAAGAAAGACTACTACTTCTTTTATATCTAAATCCTCTTCTTAGCCAAAACTTTCAATAGTTTTAATATAATTTGAGAAAAATCTTAAATTGTCAGTTCTGAAGAGTAATCAGTGGTAGCAAGAAATATTTTTTTCAGAAGTATATTTTTTTGTTATTTTTACTATTAAAATATACTCACTGCAGAACTTATGGGTTATATAAACTACTTGAGAACAGAGACTATGTCGGGTTTTGTCCATCATATTCCTATGTCTAGAGTAGTACCTGGCACAAAGCTGACATACAATGAATTTTTGCTGACAGAACTGTGGAAAAGTAAGACAATACAAAAACTTGTGGAAAAGAAAGTTACTTAAAATCCTAAGTCTACACAGTTGTTAAAAGTTTAGTTTATTTCTAGCCTAAGTATAAATAATTTTAAATTGTTCAGATATTTACCCTGTAATTTTTAAAAAATTTAAAGGGTACTCATTTGTTCACCAAACGTTTTCTGGAAATGTATCTTATGTGTCAGATATTTTTATAAGACAAAAGTAAAAAATATGTAAACAAAGGTAGAGATGAGGCTCCTGCTCTCAAAGAACTTCCAACAAATAATTTTAAAATATGAGGGGCTGGAGGTTGTCTAGAATGCTGGGTTTGATCTCAGCACTGCAAAAAATAATGATAAAAAATCTGGGAACCTGTGTAATATTATATCATATGGCTATACAATTATTTGGTTGGCTATTGCTTATTCTCAGATTGTATTTTGGTACAGCCATTTCTTTCTAGTATAAACATATTGCAATTAACATCTTTTGATATAACTGGAGTTTTATATTATGACGTTAGGAGAGACACTTACAAGGGGAACAACAGGTTCGAGACTGTGAGTACTTTGGGGCCTGTGTTCAGAATTTCTAAATGACTTTCCAGAAATGCTATCCCAATTATATTCCTACTAACAGTAAACAATAATGTTTAGTAACTGACATCTCAGCATCAATCTTTACTAATTTGATAATAAAAATAGTGAAGCACTTCCTTACATCAGTAATACTTTCTAATTCCTCTATAGCCTTTCTTCACCCATCCACAAGCTGCCAACTGAGCAGTTTTAAACACAGAATTGCCACATAAATGCCACAGCCTGCAGAAGTCCACTAGGAGGCACAGACACCAGTATACTTCCCTTCTCCCCTTTTAAAAAATATAGAAAAACAAAAAGGAGAGTGAATACTTAACATTTTGAATACTAATATAAATACACAAATGGAACAATTGCTTAACCAGTCTTATAATCTAATCTGAAAAATAAAAATTTAGTTCAATGAGTATTATTGGTTACCTATTTTGCATAAAGTTCATTGGTAGAAAATCAAAATTAAGATATAGTAAAACAAAATCAAAAATTTATTTTTTCAGAAATTGTAACTACCCCAAACTCAGGAAGCATTTAAAACAGTTTAAATTTCAGTACTGGGGGTTGAACCCAGGGCCTTGCACTTGCATGCTTTGCAAGTACTGGATCACTGAGCTGCACCCTCAGCCCATTTTTTTTTTTTTTTTTTTTTACCTTTTGAGAGAGGGTCTCACTAAGTTAGGCAGACTGCCTCTGGTCTTGAACTTGTGATCCTCCTGTCTCCATCTCCTGAGTCGCTGGGATTACAGGCGTGAGCCACTGAGCCCAACTTAAATAGTTTAAATTTCAAAAGTGAAGGTTTATACAAGTTTATAGAAATCAAATTTCTCTTCTAAAAGTAAATAAAAATTGGTACCAATACTAAATAATATGTGCCATTTATATGCTAACTTACCTCTTGCCCATCTTCAAGAATAATAGCTCCAGCCTGCTCCACCACTTCAAAAATCATCACTGAGCAGAGTTCTCTCCTTACAGACATGGTCATATTTGCAAAAGCAGGAAGCTGGTGCATAAACTCAAGTAATTGTTCTATAAAAAATAGAAATTCTACTATAAAGACCACTAAGGACAATACCTTAAAACTTAACGGGTGACCTATGGATCTAACAGAACTGAGCCACTTATTTATGTTCTGGTAAGAGTTTTAATTTTGTTTATAAGATGTAAATAAATATATATATATATTGAAACCAAAACAGACAACATACTTTAAGAAAGGTTTAACCTAACACATACATCCTTAAAAAGGATTCAAATCTTAATGGCCTGATGACACTGGTTATGTTCTGGTTAGGACATTTCATCAGTTAACAAAATCTAGTATTTGATATCTGATTTCCTAATCAAATTATGCATTTATGCTGCTAAAGTAGAAAAACTAAGAACATGATTTGATTTTTAAAAAATCAGTCATTTAATTTATATATACATTAAGACTCATACATAAATATGGGCACATCGGAAGATATCAGAACTCACAATGGCCCCGAGAGATCTGGGAAACTATATGGATTTTTAGGTAAAGCTGGAGTTGTTGTTAGGTGCCATCGAGTTGAGTCTGACTCACAGTACCCTAAGTACAACAGAATGAAACACGCCAACACTGTGCTGTGCCTGGCACTATTGTCAGTGCTTCTCTGGTATTCAGAGTTTTCAATGGTGGATTGTTTTGGGAGTGGATGGTCAGGTCCTTATCCCTAACTCACAGGATCTGGTATTCCCAGGTGGTCTCCCATCCAAGGACTTAACCAGGCCAATCCTGTTTAGCTTCCAACATCAGGTGGGAAGCTGAAGAGTTTATTTGCCTAGTTCAAGATGTCACTTTATTGTGGTTAGTGACGTCCTTTGATCCAGTAGATTAGTAAAAAAGTTTAATCATAGAAAAGTGTTTTGTCTAATCTTACTGTGCTACAGATATTCTTTTTTTTAATGTTATTAATAAATGTTAGTAAGTAAATTATTATTGTTGTTGCTAGGTGCCGTTGAGTTGTGTCTGACTCATAGCGACCCTCATAGGGCTTTCAATGGCTGATTGTTTCGAGATTGCCTAGGGAGTGGATTGCTATCTCCTTCTTCCATTTTTGTGGTGCTGGGAATTGAATCCAGTACCTCAGACACTGCAGAGTGGTGCTCTACCAATTGAGAAATCCCAGCCCCAGTAAGTAAATTAGGGATAACAAATGTGAATCCTGACTGAAGATTTGTCAAAGCAATGTTTATGGGTTCCTTAGGTCCATTCTCTGCTATGCTATAGACACAGGCGTAACAAAGACAAGTATAAGGGAGACACACACATGAGCAGTAAGCTAGAAGCATCAACAGAAATGACTATAATAGCTATATACTCACAGGTAACTGGAGTTAATTACATTTTAATTTTCAAAAACTTAGTCAAAATGTCATAGTATGTAATTATTTATCATTAAAAATACACTTTCAGTTTCTGCCCAGATAATGTTCACAGAATGACTCTGAACTGCAGGTTATTTAACAATATTATATCTTCAGAATGGTAAGGAATGTTCAAATACATTGATCTTTACTGATAAAAATTATGATTGTTATTAGTAGTAGAAGCTTCTCATTTGAATAGCAATATGATTAGTACAAAAAGAAAATCTAGGATGAATTCTTAATTGAATCATAAAAAATATAGTTGATACTACATAAACTTTGATTCCTAAAGACAACACAAGTATCTTTAACATTCATTTTCCAATCAATCTAGTACTGTAAGAAATTACATAAGGGAATAGGCATAAAGTTTTAACTCAAAGTTTAAAATTTAAAAGGTATATATTTTCAAGCTAGGAAAACACAAATATATTTAAACATTTTTCAAAAGCTAATTTGTAGACACTGGACATTGCTGTACTGTGAAAAAAAAGTCAGTTTAATGCAGTCAAAGCTTTTATTTAAAAACCGTGGTATAAATTCTGGCCTCCTGATGCTCATGTCCTTGTATGTTGTTGTTGTTGTTGTTAGGTGCTGTCCAGTCGAGTCCGACTCATAGCGACCCTATGTACAGATCGAAACACTTGCCGATTCTGTGCCAGGCAAACGATCTTATTTATGTTTAAGCCCATTGTTGCAGACACTGTGTCAATCCATCTGGTGGAGGGTTTTCCTCTTTTGTGTTGACCTGCCACTCTCCCAAACATGATGTCCTTCTCCAGGGATTGATCTCTCCTGACTACATGTCCGAAATACGTACGACGAAGTCTGGCCATTCTTACTTCCAAGGAGCACTCTGGTTGCACTTCTTCTAGGACAGATTTGTTGGTTCTTTTGGCAGTCCATGGTGTATTCAATAGACGTCTCCAGCACCACAATTCAAAAGCATCAATTCTTTTTCTGTCTCTCTTGTTCAATGTTCAGCTTTCACAACCATATGATGCCACTGAAAATACCATGG
>VMDO01021512.1:0-35277 GCA_007922755.1 Pedetes capensis | reverse complement strand
CTGCATTAGATTTGCAGCTTAAAAGTGTTTTGGCTATTCGTGGTCTTTTGTGGTTCCATATGAATTTTTGGATCATTTTTTCTATTTCTGTGAAGTCAGTCAGTGGAATTTTAATGGGTATTGCATTAAATCTATAGATTGCTTTTGGTAGGATAGCCATTTTTACAATATTAATTCTCCCTATCCAGGAGCAGGGGAGTTGACCACATTTCTTGTAAGTCCTTGCATCCTTCTTCTTCACTGTTGGCTATTTATCCATCAAACTTTGGATTGTTGAGCAAACTGTGTCTTCTAAGGACAGCTGCATGTTGGTAGAGCTCCTTGTTAGAGGTGCTGACAAAGCTGCTTCCCGTTCTGGGTCCAGAAGCAGTATTTCTTTTAATGAGTTTCTATGCATTTTTCTTTAGGAATAATGACCGGTCTCCCCCTCCCCCACACTTCTTTCTCCTTCCAAGAAAGACACCAAATCTTCCCTGTTTTTCTGTCCCAAAGACCCTTTCTCCAGGTGCATGAGTTGCTGTTTATGGTCAAATGGCCTGTGGCTGCTTTCTGTATCTGGTCTTTCTGTTGGAATCCAGCTGACAGTTCACACGCTTGGGCCCTAGGTTCTCCAGAACAGTATCTGCTGTTTCAGTTGTTCTCAAATTTTCCCAAGAGGCTTGTCTGCATCAGTGTTTTGGGATTTCACAGCATTTTTTGAAAACAAAATGCCATGGTTTCTTATATGCTTCATTGCTATGGTGTGAATGTGGCTTTCCCCACCAAACTCATGCTAAGGCATCCTTCTCCAATGTAAGTGTCAGGGTGGTGGGGACTTTAAGAGAGGTGATTAGGTTGTTAAAAGGAATTCATGCTTTTCTTGCTGGAGTAGGTTCTTGACCTTGTTCTCATAGGACTGGACAGCAAGTTGTTGTAAGCAAGGAGACCCCAAGTGTTTGTTTTTTTCTGCACTCACCAGTCACTGTTCTTATTTATTCTCCCACCATGTGATGTGCCCTGTCACGTTGTGATATAACTTGGGTGCTCTTGCTGGACACCAGTGTCATGCTGTTTGGGTCTTTCAGTTACCAAGATTGTGAGCCAAAAAGACTCTTAATACATTATACAACATCAAGTATTCTGTTATAGTAACATAAAACAGACTAAGACACTTTTTAAAACTGTTATTTAATTAGCATACAATATGAGTATCACTACTGGATTATCATACAGTTGAGTCATGTATTTTGTGCTTGTTCTCTCTGTCATTTTCCTCCATGTTGCTGCCACCTCCTCCCACTAATCCCCTCCCTCCTTTAGATGGGTCCCTATACTTTCCAGTCGTGTGTGTGTGTGTGTGTGTGTGTGTGTGTACATACACACATACATATATATATATATATAGCCACATATATAGGTATATATATTTTCATTTTAAGACAGATCTAGCTTCTGCATTTGAATGAAAACATGAAGCATTTGTCTTTTTGAGTTTGGCTTAAAATGATGATTTCCAAAGCCATTCATTTTCCTGTGAATAGCAGAATTTCATTCTTATTTATGGGTGATTAATATTCCATTGTGTATATATACCACATCTTTGAAATCCATTCATCTTCTGATGGACAACAGGGCTGGTTCCATGCCTTTGCAATTGTGAACAGTGCTGCAATGAACATGGAAGTGCAGGTACCTCTATGGTATGATGACTTGGATTCCTTTGGGTAGATGCCCAAGAGTGGTATAGCTGGATGTATAGTTCTGTTTTTAATTTTCTGAGGAATCTCCATACTGATTTCCATAATGGCTATACCAATTTACAGTCTCACCAGCAATGTATAAGGATTCTTCCCCCTCCCCCTGCATCCTCACTAGTATTTGTTCTTGTTTGTTTTGTTGATATTAACCATTCTGACTGGAGTGAGATGGAATCTCAGGGTAGTTTTAATTTGACAGCTAAAAATGTTCAACATCTTTTCATTGTTCATTGGCCATTTGTATTTTTTCTTTGAGAACTGTTTAATTCTATTGCCCACTTATTGAATAGATTTTTTTGGTATTTAGTTTTTTAGTTCTTTATATATTCTAGATATTAATCCTGTCAGATATATATTTGACAAAGATTTTCGCACATTCTGTGGGCTCTCAACTCTATTGATTTTTTTTTTTGTTGTTGTTGTTGTTGCTGTGCAGAAACTTTTTAACTTCATGTAGTCCCATTTGTCAATTCTTGGAACTATTTTCTAGGCTACTAGAGTGCTTTTAAGAAAGTGCTTGCTGTGCCCATGTGTTGAAGAGTTTTCCCTAAATTTTTATCCAGGAGTTTCAAAATTTCCAGCTTTATGTTAAAATCTTTGATCCATTTTGAATAGATTTTTGTATAGGGTCAGAGAGATCCATTTTCATTCTTCTACATGTGGATATTCAGTTTTCCCAGTACCCTTTGTTGAAGAGGCTGTCTTCTCTCTAATGTATGTTTTTGGGACAGTTGTCTAAAATCAGGTAACTGTAGCTGCATGGTTTTATTTCTGAGTCCTCTATTCTATTCCATTGATCTTCATATCTGTTTTTGTGCCAGTATCAAGCTATTTTTGTTACTATGGCCCTGTAATATAATTTGATGTCAGATATTGTGATGCTTCCTTCATTGTTCTTTCTGCTCAGGATTGTTTTGGCTATTTGGGGTATCTTGTGCTCCCATATGAATTTTAGGATTGTTTTTTCTGTTTCTGTGAAGTATGTTATTAGAATTTTGATGGAGATTGTATTGACTCTTTAGATCACTTTTGGTAGTATAACCATTGTCTCAATATTCTGCTGATCCATGAGTAAGGGAGGTCTTTACATCTTCTAGTGTCTTTTTCAATTTCTTTCTTTACTGTTTTGAAGTTTTCATAGGAGACATCTTTTCGTTCCTTGGCTAGGTTTATTCTGAAATATTTTATTTATTTATTTATTTATTTATTTATTTATTTATTTATTTATTTATTGGCTATTGTGAATGGGATTATTGTTTTGATTTCTTTTTATCCAGTTCATTGTTGATATGTAGAAATGATACGGAATTTTGAATATTGATTTTGTTTTTTTATTTTTTATCTTTTATTTTTTTGTCATACTGAGAGACTGAACCCAGGGCCTTGCACATACTTTGAAAGTGCTCTACTACTGAGCTGCAATCTCAATCCCTTTTTAATTTTTTTTTTTTTTTTTTTTTTTTGAGACAGGGTCTCATCTCACTAAGTTATGTAGGTCACCTCTGGTCTTGAACTTGCTATCCTCCTGCCTCTACTTCCCAAGAATTGATGCGTTTGAATTATGGTGCTGGGGATGGGTGTTGGATATATCATGGACTTCCAAAAGAACCAAAGGATCTGTCCTAGAAAAGTGCAACTAGAGTGCTCCTTGGAAGCAAGGATGGTTATACTGCATCTTACATATTTTGGACATGTCAGGAGAGACCAATCTCTGGAGGAGGACATCATGTTTGGGAGACTGGCAGGTCACCAAAAAAAAGGAATACTCTCAACTATATGTATTGACACAGTTTCTGCAACAATGACCTTAAACATAAAAAAGATTATATTCTTGGCACAGAATCAGGGAGTGTTTCATTCTGTTGTACATAGGAACTCTAAGAGCTGGACCTGACTTGACTGCACCTAACAATAACAACAATGTTGAGGATATTCCTTCTATTCCCAGTTTCTTCAGTACCCCTCTGAGTGTCTCCTGGTGCCCAGGGTATTTTGTTCCTTTGTTTTCTGACTTCTACTCTCTGATATCAGCTCCTTTTTCCTTCAGTAGCTTTATTTCAGGTGGGAGAGCCCCTTGGGTGGAGTCAGTTGTATTGTTGCAAGTATGGAGGGTGTACTTAAGTATGTTTTTTCCTTCCTAAGCTTGCCATTCATTTTGGAGGACCACTGTTGTCTCAGATCCTCTAGCTGAATTTAAGGCTTGTGAGAGCTGTGTGGCGGTCCTATGATTAAGATTTCTGGGCACTTTTCACCTGGGTGGTGTGGGGTGCTTACCTTATGGGAGGAGTGGGCTTCCTGTTCTCACCTGGGGATAGTGTGCAGGGGAGTTTTTAATCTTCATTTCTGTTTTTCTGCGTGGATTCAATTGTGATAACCTTTATTGTGTTTTCTGATGCAATCTCTGCCATTCTCTCACAGGATTAGAGTGTCTCCTTTGTTACTCTGGCACTTTTCATTCACAGAGTTGCATGGAGTCTGCTTTGAGTCTGCCACATTCCCAGGATCTCAGACTAGGAGACTTTTTCTTGGGCTGAGCACATTTAAGTGAACCAGCTTCCTGGGACTTCAGAGTACCATCTGGGTGTCTCTCTCAGAGCTGTAGGATGGACTCTCATTCCATCAGCCCCAGGATAGCAAGGCAAGGTGATCAAGTCCAAGCTACCGCCCAGGCATGGAAACCAACAGGTGGCTCCTGGCTGAGCTTGGGCAGGATTTCATTCTTGACTGTCATTTTTGCTGAGGCCTGCTTCCTACGCTCTTGCTTATGGAGGTCATGAACTACTAGTCTCACTGCGATCCCAGATCACAAATTTCTGAAAAGACTTGTATATAATTTAACTGAATATGGATCTCATTTGTCTGCTTAGACCACAAGCTGCTTAAGAACAAGAGACCTCTTTCAGAGCCCAAACTGAACACATTCCAAGTATTCCCAAATAATTTTGCACAATTAGATTAATCAGAGTAGAATTCATTAAAAAGCATCTTTAGAATGTCAGAGCAAAAAGAGAATGGCTTGGCCTTTTGATGAGGCTGCTAACCCTTTGCTTTCTTTTGTCCAGTGCTTGCTGTCCAAATATCACCCACACAACAATTGGTCCCCAGGACAAAGCTGATATTATTGTTGACTGCCCTAAGAGAGAACACCCCCTTGGTAGTATCTTAGAGCTGGGGAGGGAATGGCTGACATTTGTTGAGAATTGGAAGTTTGGTTTAAGGCAGATCTAGATCTTTCTATGGGGAAGGGGAGGAATTTAATTAAAGTGGGTAAGGATCATGACATACAGTTTAGGACTGAGGTAAAAGGCAAGACATGGATTGTTGGGGGAAGGGATTCCAAGAATTTTACGGCATACCTTGTCTCTTGATGAGTGCTTTCTGTGGAAAGGTTGATGGGTCCTTGGGGAAGTTCTTATCATGGGCAGTCAAGCTATTTTCTTGTCTGGGTGACAGTCTCCGAGAATAGGAAGATCCTACTGGTGATGGCAATAAAATGGGAAATTCATAGGAAAGAAGTCAGCTGCATAGAGGGTGGATAGGTATTTATGTGTTTGTTTGTTTTATTTATGTATTTGTTTATTTTTAAACGGTGGATAGTTCTGGCTCTCACTTACTAGCCAAGCAGGAGGTAATTGATGGCTAGAGGATAAAAAACAAGTAGGCTTTCTCTAAAGCTTTTGTTTGTTTGTTTGTTTGTTTTGTTTTATTTTTTAGAAATCTCAGTTTTCACATAAGTGCATGCAGAGGCTAAGAGGCTTCCTTCTCTTCATGAAAATGTATCCCATGGATGAAATGAAATTTGGCAATAGCTAGCTCAGTGCTCACCCATGTAGTGTGTCCAGTGCCCCTGGTGGGCCTGACTTTTTGTTAACTCACGTCTGATACCTGATCTGCTGCAATCCAATGACTCCCTGGCTTCTGTGTGCCATCTTTCTCTTGATATTTGTTCTTCTAGGAGATATTTACTATTGTAGAGACCCACCACACAAAAATGTCTAAGAACCTTCAGCGTTCTTGTTTCATGTTTCATTGGGTCAGAAAACTGCAACACATCTTCCCTTCTTACCAACTGCCACCAACTCATCTCTAAGTGTACTGTAAAAATTATTTCTTTCATTAGTCATGCAGCAAAATCTCACCCAGGAAATATGAAATTGATTTTTCTTCCCTCTTGTACAAACAGTGCAGCCCAACATCTTTTCAGTACCTTCCTGGGTGAGAGGGAAGATCAAACCCTTGTTATGTGGGGTGATGCAAATTTCAGAAAAACAATTTTGCATCTCCCAGCTAGCTCTCTGTAAACTCCTGCAGGCCCTTTGCAAACCATAACTTTACCCTCTACTTATGCCTGGAGTTGAGCAGTGGAAAATTGTCAAAATAAGTAATTAAGTTTTTGAGTGTTAGGTTAGTGTTAGCAGATTAGCCTCCACTGCAACCAAGCTGCCCTGCATTCACCACAAGTTTCTTGCAAACCACCTTTCTCCTCAACTCAATCTTTGGCCCTGTACTCACTGTCTTCATGGAACTGTGTGAATTTTTATTTGCTTATTGAGTTTGAGGGCTGCTCATCAGCTCTTTTTTGTTATTTTTACTTTTCAAAAACATTCCACTTCAATTCTCATCATCTTTGTTCCTCAGTTGAACTGAGAGCAAGAATGTTTTTTAATGAAGCACTGATCCTTTTTTTAAAAGTGTTTTTTGGTGGGCCTAGATGATTGGCATTTATTAGCATTTTCTGTCTGCCTTCTGCCTGGGATATAAAGGAAACTTGGGATTATTTTCTCTCTTCTCCTACAGGTCCAATGTGGTCTCATCTCCTCCTCTACTCCCTCCTCCTCCTCCTTTTCTTCCTCCTTCTCTTCTTCCTCTTCCTCTTCTTCTTTCTTTTCTTCTTTCTTCCTTCTCTCTTCTTCTTCTTCTTCTTCTTCTTCTTCTTCTTCTTCTTCTTCTTCTTCTTCTTCTCCTCCTCCTCCTCCTCCTCCTCCTTCTCCTTCTTCCTCCTTTCCCTCTTCCTCTTCCTCCTCTTTCTCCTCTTCTTCCTCTTTCTCCTCTTCATCTTCTTCCCCTCCTCTTCCCCTTTCCTCCTCCTCCTCCTGCTCCTCCTCCTCTTCCACATCCTTCTTCTTTTCTTGTGCCATATCCTTACCTCTCTTCCCTAAACCTTCTAGCATCCTCTGGTATAATCTTAGAGTGGTTCTTCAAAATCTTTAGAGCAGAAGTGCCCAGGCTGGGTCAGATAGCTTGGAAACTCAGCATAGGTGGTTGCCAGCTTCTTGCTCATCTCTGGATCTTTGTCTCTCAGATTCCATCTGTGTGAAATGCTTTGCCCTTTCCTAGTCAGAAGGCTCACTATACTTTCATTCTGGTCTGTAATACCTTTTTACACTGCCTCCTGATACCCTCTCTCCCCATTCTATTTTTCTTTGTAGTATTCACCACTACTTGGCATTGTGTTGTATAGTTATTTGTTTATAATGTAGTATGTGAGCTCCATGAGGGCAAGAACTTTGTCCACTTTGATCCCTGCTCTATTATCAGTGCCTTTGGAAGTGCCTGGCACCTTTTAGATGCTCAGTAAGTATTTGTTGAGAGGATGAATGAGTAGGTAGGTAAAACTTATTAGTATCTGGACCACCAATCAGGAAGATGAGAGGTCATTACATGAGGCAGGCTTGGCAGCAGGCAAATGGGTAGAAGCATGGCAGACTAATTTTTTCCCAGTGGTTTCTTCTTCTTGTTTCCTTTCTTCTCATCCTGCATTCTATTTCAATTGGCTATGCTGTGTTTCTTAGGATTTGCCTTTGTGTTGTGAAATAAATGTTTTTCAGCTTGCAATATCTTTTGCCTTCCCAGCTATAGGAGATAAAGAATACTGAGCTGCTTCCTTTTTTTTCTTTTCACTGTTACAGTAGCACTATGTTGGCAGGGTTTATTACACTTACAGCCTATTTTTAGTGAGAGATCCCAACTTGTTGTAGACTTAGTGCTACATTTCAATAGATCAGTCTACTTTATTAGACCTTTGCTATTTTTTTCCATTCATCCCTTGGGTGCATGAAAATTTCTTGCTAATAGCTTCTTGAATATGGAAAAAAATGCCCTAAATTCTCTCTCTCTCTCTCTCTCTCTCTCTCTCTCTTTTTAGACAGGGTTTCACCATGTATCCCGGGCTGGCCTGGAAGTCACTATATAGCCCATGGTGGTGATAAACTCACATTTATCCTCCTGTCTCAGCTTCTGAGTGCTCAGATTACAGGTGTGTGCCACCATGCCGGGCTTAAAATACCTTAAATTTTTGTATGTTTGAAGATGTTGGTTTACTATTCGTATAATGTATGGTAGTTTTGCTGGGTATAAAATCCGTGAGTCATACTTTATCTTCCTGAGGACTGGATGCAAATGTATTATTTCACTGTTTTCTTTTACTTCTTTTCTTTTCTTTTCTTTTCTTTTCTTTTCATCATGAAAAGTGTTTATTAGCCAGGTACGGTGACACATGCCTGTAAACCCAGAGACTTGGGAGGTAGAGGCAGGAGGATCGCAAGTTCGATACCAGAGGCAGTCTGCATAATTTAGCGAGACCCTGTCTCAAAATGTAAAAAAGAATAAAAATTAAAATTAAAAAAATGGGCTGGGAGGGTGCAGCTTAGTGGTTCAGCACTTACAAAGCATGCAAGCACAAGGCCCCGGGTTCAGCCTCCAGTACCACCAAAAAAAAAAAAAAAAAAAAAAGAAAGAAGGAGTGAAAGAAAAATGTTTATTACTATAGGTAGTAGAATACCTCATTTCAATTAAAAACACAGAACCACAGTGATAAAAACAGCATGACACTGGCACAAAGTCAACACATTTTCCCTAAATTTAGAGTTATAGCCCTATCATTCTAATCAGGAGTAGAACTATGACATAATTTGCCTAATAGTCCAAGTCTAGAATAATAAAACACATAAAGTAGATAATTTTAGGACAGAAAGGTAACCAGCCAACTTTTCTTTTCTTTTTTCTTTCTTCCCTCTTTCTCTCTTTCCCCCTCCCCCTCCCTCCCTCCCTTCCTTCCTTCTTTCCTTCCTTTCCTCCTTTCTTCATTTCTTCCTATTTTCCTCTCCTCTCCTCTCCTCTCCTCTCCTCTCTCCACTCTCCTCACCTCTGCTCTCCTTTCCTTTCCTTTTTTATTTTCAATACTAGAAGACTGAACCCCGGGGCTTCACACATACTTTGCAAGTGTTCTACCACTTATCTGTACCCTAGTCTCCTTTTTATATTTATCTTGAGAGAGAGCCTTGCTAATTTACATAGACTGCTTCTGACCTTTAACTAATGATCTTCTTCTCTCCACCTCCTGAGTGACTGTGATTACAGGTGTGTGCCACCACACCTGGCCTACTCCTTTGTTTTCTAATACCTAGTGAAACAATGGTAAATTCTGAAACTAACCCCTTACCTCCTGCATCATAAATGAGAGATGCATGGATGCCCAAAGAGTCTTTCTTTGTTTGACATATCATAAATGTACCAAATTAGGTTTCTCAGTTTTTTCCAGGAAATGCTATGACCTTTAATGTATTCATGACTTATTTTATTTCTGGGAACATTCAATGAATAATATATTTATATATTCTTTTAAAGAATGTTTTGCTAATTCTTCCTGTGCCAATCATTTGCTGATCTTCCATATCTATCATGTTCTTTCTATCTCTTCAAGCTCTGCATTTATTTTGATTTCAGTTTTTTTTCTCATTTTTCCTATCACTGTCTTTTCACTGGGTGTTCTTAGTGCTATCTTTTTTTGTGTGTACTATTTTCAGTTGCCTTTATTTCTCTAGTGAGACAGCTGAGTGTATCCGTCCATCTCTAGATTTCCAATTGAGGTCAGATTCCTTGTTCTCTGATGGCTTTACCTTGACTGCCACCCTCTGAATCTCCACTGCACTCAGAGTTCACACTGGGTGTGCCATCATCTGTCTTCAGATTGCATCATCTTTGACTAAATTACAGGATGTCTGGAACATGACCATTCTGCATCCTCTCTGGTACTAGCATGAGTTATTCCATATTGTTGGTGTTATATACATGCTTATGGGTAATTCTCTAACTCTTATGGTTTACAGTTGTATTTGGAATACTTTAATTGTACCTCATCATTTCTTAGGTTTTGTTCTCTCTTACTGGGCATTTTTCTTACTGAGTTAGATAGAAGAGTACTTGACATGTGTTATAAATGATACTCAATCATGAAGACTCTACAAAACCTATATTACATCCAATAAAGAACTATGGGTAAGGCCAGGCACTGTGGTGCATACCTGTAATCCCAGGGACTTGGGAGGCAGAGAAAGGAGGTTTGTAAATTTGAGGCCAGAAGTAGCCTACATAACTTAGCAGAACATTGACTCAAAAAATATGTATGTGTGTGTGTGTGTGTGTGTGTGTGTGTGTAGGCTGGGGCTGCAGGTTGGTGGTAAAGCATTTGCAAAGTATGTGCGAGACCCTGGGTTCAACCCCCAAGTACCAGGGGTAAAAAAAAATGAACTGTGGTGAATGCTCTCTGTGTACTTCTATGCCATTGGGAATGTCATTAGAAATAACTTTAGCTTTTAGTTGTCTCTAGGATTATGTAGCCTGCAGCCATAGCACTGTGGTATCCAATCCTGTCAGATCTTGGAAGCTAAGCCGGGTCAGGCCTGGTTAGTAGTTGGATGGAAGACCACCTGGGACCACCAGGGGCTGTAGGCTTGGGATAAGAACCCAGCAACCCATTCCTAAAAGACAATCAGCCATTGGAAACCCTATCAATAGCAGAGAAACACTGACAATAGTGTTTCACTTGTTGTACATAGGGTCACTATGAGTCGGACACTGACTTAGATGGCACCTACCAACAACAACAGGATTATGTAGATTGGTGTTCCTTCTAAAACAATACTTCCTAGTTAGAGCTTTTTTCATTGTTTGATCATCTTCCCTGTAGCCAGTATCCTATATGCTTTAGTAACATTCATGAGGGTGAGACCTGAAAGTAAGAGGAACTCACTAGGCCATTGAGTCTCACAGAGTTCCTATCCCTTCTTAAGTAGAGGCATTTGGAAACTTGGCATTGCAGGGTAGATGGTGCTGTTGTTTAGATCTTTAATGTCTCCTAATGGCTCATGTGTTAAAGTCTTAATCCTAGGGTAATGTGATTGGAAGATAGTGAAACCTTTATGAGGTGGGTCATTACAAGAAGTCCCTAGGCCATTGTGTGTGTGCCTCCAAAAGGGCCTACAGGACTCCTGTCCCTTCCTCTTTCTCCCTTTTTTCTTCCTTGCCATGAGGGGAGTTGTTTTGTTCTGCCATTCACTTCTGTCATGATGTGCTGCCTCATTGCAGGCAGGCGCATAGCAATGAGACCCATGAATTGTGGGCTGGACCCTCTAAAACAGCGAGCTAGAGTAAACTTTTTATCTTTTTTTTTTTTATTTTTTTTATTGGACATTTTTAATGTACACCTTAATGTGATTCATTCTGACATGCTTTTCATTGTGGCATTTACATATATATGCATTTTGATGTACATTATTCATATAGGTGCCCCCTTACCCTCTTGTATGCTTCCCCCCAAAAACTTTTTATCTTTATAAGTTGATTATTTCAGATATTTTGTAATAGTGACAGAAATCTGGCTAGCATAGATGGCTTGGAAAACAAACAAAAAACTTTCATGAAACCCTAGTACAACCTCCTGGAGTACATCTCTCTATCTTCACCGCCACTCCAGACTCCTGAAAATCACTTTTGTTGTTAGATACCATCATGTTGGGTTGGACTGAAAGTGACCCTATGTACAACAGAATGAAACACTCCCCAACACTGGGCCATGCACAGCACTATGCCAGTGCTTCTCTGCTATTCATAGGGTTTTCAATGGTTGATTGTTTGGAAATTGTTTTGAGAGTGGGCTGTCAGGTCTTTCTCCTATTTTTGTGGCGCTGGGGATTGAATGCAGGGCCTCAGAGAGTACAGATCAGCACTCTACCAACTGAGCTAAATCCCAGCCCCAAAACATCACTAAATTAGTCTAAGTCCTGTGTCCCAACTGTGGAAAGCAGACACATACGAGTGAAGTGACTTGCTAAAGATCACAAATCATGTATGTTTCTCCTGACTGTTTGTTTATACCATTTACATGATAATCCACAAACCACAGATGTGCAATTTCTCTGATGAGTGAACCTGACACACCTGCAGGTCAGCCCATGCTAAAGTCAAGCTTGGTGTCTGGGATGGGCTGGGGGACAGAAAAGACACTGGAGCAAAAACAGCCATTGGAGTAGAATAGAAAATGTGCACTTGACACCAATTAATGGGTAAGTGCTCAAGTTGAGAAGTTCCAGGATGATGAAGGTCTTGAGAGGTTAAAATGGTGATTCAAACCAGAGCAGCCTCTTTGACCTCACACAGTAGGCAACTCATTGCAACAAACCATTGCAATGGTTTTTCTTATTCTCCAAATGAGAAAAAAAGAGGAAGGAAAGGGTAATTTCTAATTTCTGGGAAGGTGTGCTTAAAACATGACGAATTTGAAGACACTACCAACAGTTCTCTCTCTTTGTTTTTGTTTCCCCTTACCTTTATTTAACTTCTCTGTTGCTGAAGCTCTGGCCTTTTAGCTTCATTCAATATCAATCAAATACCCACACTATAACCTTGGAGCAAACCAATGGCAGGTAGGGCTTGTTCTGGGCAGGGGCTTTGGGTTTGGGGTCAGCACAGCTGAGAAGAGGCTGCCAGAGATATTCTGGAACTCATGGGCCTGAGCCAAGCAGCCAAGAACTTTAAATCCCTGGTGGGCCAGTGGACTGGGGGGACAGCCAGAGAAGCTGAGGGGCTTGACGTGTGCTGGGTTTTGGGATGGGGAGCAGAGAGGATCTGAGTGCTGTCCTTGCCAAGAGCTTTCCAAAGCCATTTGGTGCTTCTGATGACTCTTGCCTGAGAATAATAATGCAGTGTCCCCATGGGTGATATTGTCATTCTACAGATGGGCAGAATAAGGTGCTGATAAATGAAGTGACTTCCCTCTAACTACAACCTGCCTCCTGGAGCCCTCAACCCTGCCTCGACCTCACAGCCCTTTCTCAGTGTGCCACCATGTCAGCTCTTGGTGCCCCCACCTGTAGATCTTTCCTGGTGCTCCCTCCATGCCTTGCATCCCTCTGGAGGCAGTGGCATGGGGAAAAAAATGGCTGCCATGTTAATTCCAGCTGAAGAGGAGCTTACTTTAAAATATCATTGAGAGTATCGCAACTTGCAAAGTAACATACCACCGTTCAGAAAAATTGGAAGTTCGAGAGCAAGAGACATTTAAAATAATCTCAGGCTGCTAGCGCAACAACTGTAATTATTTTAGTCTGTAGCTTTCCGGTCATTTTCCTCATACATTTAGCTTTTTAAAAACTCTAGTGGAAACCACGCTGCACATGCAATTTTGTTTCTTGCTGTTTTCATGTAGCTTTTTGTCATAAGTAATTTCCCCTGTAACCACTTTAATGGCAGTAGGATATTTGCAAAGAGCTTAATCAGGAGGCATTTACCAACCAAAGTATTAATTTTATTGTATGAATTCACTAAGTGTCTGTTAAGCACCTTGTACCCAGGCTGTCTTCACAGATGTTGTCCCAGCAACCATCACTTGGATGTGCCAAGGCATTTTGAATACTTGAAACCTTGTTAGTGCGCACCTCACAACTTTGTGGTAGGAAGCCTTGGACATTTTTTTTTTTAAAACAGGGTCTTGCTGTGCAGCCCAGGCTAGTCTCAAACTCAAGATCCTTCTGTCTTTGCCTCCTAAGTGCTACCATGGCAGGCATTCCCTACCATGCCTGGCTCAGCCTCAGACTTTTGTTCTATCCCTTCGCACTTTAGTATGTCACCTAATGGCACAAGAGCCAGGGTTTAGCTTGGTTGGTAGAATGCTCCTCCCCGCTCTCTGAGGCCATTGGTTTGATCACCAGCACTGCAAAAATGGGAGAAGGACCCGGCAGCCCACTCCCGAGAGAGTCAGTCATTGAGAACCCTGTGAATAGCAGAGAAGCGCTGACATACTGCGGGGCATGGCACAGTCTCAGGGAGTGTTTCATTCTGTTGTATATATGGTCACTATGAGTCAGACTCAACTCAATGATACCTGGCAACAACATAATGGCAGGAAGCACATTCAGGGTGGCCAAGGTACAAAGAGGTAAGATCATCATAGGTCCCTCTACCAGTTTTTTCTCTAGTTTATCCTCTTGGCTACTTTAATCACCTCCTAGTTCCATTGTGGAAGAAGGATGTAGCAATCCACTCCCGAGACAATTCCAAAACAGTTACCCATTGAAAACCATATGAGGGTCACTACGAGTTGTATACGACTCCATGACACCTAACAACAACAACAGTCCCACTGTTGGTGAGGGAGAGATTCCTGTCCTAGAGATGGGGATACACTCGATACCATATACTGGACAGCTGAGGTTGACGGTAGTTTTTTCACCTCTTACCATCATGACTTGTGTGAGGAAGACCCTAGCCAGCCCACAGTGCCACACGGGGCTGTACTCAGGGACAGAGTGGACACTGGGTGTGGTGGGAGGTGGGCTCCATGGTATAAAGGGGGTAGGGCCCCCCTTTTTTTTGTGGTACTGGAGGTTGAACCCAGGGTCTCGCGTTTCCATGCTCTGCAAGTGTTGGACCACAGAGCTGCAGCCCATTTGTTTTTTACATTTTGAGACAGGGTCTTGCTAAATTATGTAGACTGCCTCTGGTCTCGCACTTACCATCCTCCTTCCTCCGCCTCCTGAGCCGCTGGGATTACAGGAGTGCGCCACTGCGCCCTGCTGGGCCCCTTGATTCTTTTTTTTCTTTTTTTTTTTAGAAATTTTTAATGTACATCATAATGTGATTCATTTTGACATACTTTTCATTGTGACAATTTTCATATGCAATTTGATAAGCATTATTCATATAGGTTACCCCTTACCCTCCTCTATGTTTCCCTCCTCCCCCCCTTCCTAAGGCCCCTTGATTCTTGTGAAGATGTGACTTGCTTGAAGAATCTCACAGCCTTCCATGGAACTGAAACCCACTACTCAGGGGCAAGCAGGCACTGTTCCTGGTCCCGTTGGCAAGGGGGTCTGTTTGTAGAGGGGCTTTATCTATGGGAGCAGAATGGGGAGGAGAAATAGTTGTGACACCATGTGAAGCAGCCCCTGCTTTTGCCTGATGTCAAAGTGCCTCCTGATAGTGAGCCTTAATTTCAGGGCTTCCTCTCCAATGAGAAAACCTACTTTCCCTCCACTTTATACAGCTCTTCCATTTGTTTTTTGATACTCTGGTCTTTGCTGACATAGCTTGGAGAAGCAGTATAATGTGCTGGTTAATCGTGTAGACTCTAAAGACAGCAATGTGGGTTCAAGTCCAAGCTTAGCCAGGTGCTAGCTGGGTGGCATTGAGCAAGTCAGTCCTCTCAATGTCTTGGTTTCCTCATGGGTAAAATGGAGATGATTGTAAGAAAACTGCTTACCTCATAGGGTTTTTGTGAAGAGTAAAGATTAAAAATATGTAAAGCACTCAGGACAATGCCGGACACGTGTTAACCTTTAAGTTTATAATGATGTCATTCTGTTCTTTTCAGCCTTTCTTTCTACTCCTTTTCTCTAAGACTAGAGTTACCATAGAATAACTTCCAGAAAATGCACTGTGTCGATTCCTTTATTCATCCATCCATTCATCCATTTATTTATTCACCCATTCATTCATTCGCCCATTCATTCACTCACCCATTCATTTGTTCACTCTTCATTCACCCATTCATTCATTCACCCATTTATTCATTCACTCATTCATTCATCCATTCATTTATTCACCCATTAAGTCACACATTCATATATTCACCCATTCCTTCACCCATTCATTCATCTATTTGTTCATTCATACATTCAGCAATGCATGTTTAAGAACCTCTGCCTTGTGCCAAACTCTGTTTCAGGTGACAGAATCCATGAAAGAATGGGACTGATACTTTAGGAGCTGGGGCTTACTATGGAAGTGGATGGACAAGAGATAGGCAATAAATGAGCTGAAGATAGTTATGACTGGCCAAGAGTACTGGGAAGGAAGAAAAGGAAATAAAAAGGGGATGATCTGAGGGACAGCTTGGCTTCCCTATGCAAGACACTGGGGCTCGGGGGAATGAGATTCTCTTTGATCGTGGGGTAGTCTGGAGGGCCCTGGTGTCTCTGAGCTCTTGTTTGTGGTAGATACAAGATTCCTGAACAGTATATTCAAAAAAGTCTGTTTTCTTTGTATTCTCTGAGTCTTCCCCCATCCTGCACCATCCTATTCTTCCTTGTCAGGGAGGGTCCTGTCTTATTAACCCAATTTAGGTACCCATTTTGATCTAGATGTAGGAAAATGCATGGGGAAAGATAGGAGAAAATGAGGTAAGAAGAAAAAGATCAACTTTGGATAGTTAAACTTTATTTATTTCTTTTTTCTTTTTTCCCTTTATTGGTAAATGTTGGTGGGGTACAGAGTAATACAGCATTTACTTTTTCCATAATGCAACTATTACATCACTTTGGGCTATGCTTTCATCATCTCACAAATTTATGGAAGCTTTTGACTAGTATGTAGTAAAACTCATGTATATGCATATATGTGTGATATTTTTCCCATGTACTAATGAAGTTGCCTCATTTACATTGAGATTATCTTCTCCCCCTTTATCCCTCCACATTGTTTCTCCTCCCCTTTCCACCTCCTATAATCTTTACTTCCCTTTCCTAGTCCTCTCACTCCTTTCTAGTCTTTATATTTTCTCTTCTTTGCTAAGTTTAATTTATATACATTTATATAAATATCCGTGTATAGGTGTTTTTCTTCCTTTAAGTAAGATTCAGTTCCTACATGAGTGAGAACATAGAGTACTTCTTTTTGAGCCTGTGTTCGTTCACTTAGATGATATTCTCAAGTTCCATCTGTTTTGTTGCAAATGTCATTTTACTTTTTTATTGCTGAGTAATATTCCATTTTGTATATGTGCCATGATATTTTTTTTATCCATTCTTTTGTTGATGGCCATCTTGGTTGTTTCCATATCCTTGCAATTGTGAAGAGTGCTGCATTGAATATGAGATGCACCACTCTGTGGTATGATGACTTTTCTCCCTTTGGGTATATTCCCAGGAGTGGTATAACTGGGTCATATGGCAGGTCTATTTTCATAAACTCAATTTATAAAGAAAGCGTTGCAGGAATCCTGAGAAAGGCCATACAAGAGAAACAAGCCCCACTGCTACTTATCAGTTATTTGTACCTGCATAATAAAGAACTCCAGAATTTAGTGGCATGAAGCATGACCTTGTGGGTTGCTCCTTAATCCCTGTGTTGGTTTTGCTGGTCCTTACTTGCTCAACTGCAAGGTGGGAAGGACCGGAAGGTCTCTGTTGGGCTCCCTGTGTGTCTGGAATTGAGTGCAGGCTGAAGCCTTGAGTACCATGATTTCTTCTTCCTGCAGGAGGCCAGTCCTGCTACCTGCATGGTGGTCCCAAGACAGCAAATACAGAAGTCACAAGACCTCTTCAGGTCTGGCTCTCGAATTTACACAATGTCCCTTCTGCCACCTTCTGTTGGTTAAAGGAAGTCACAAGGCCAGCCCAGACTAGCAGTGACATAGATGTTAAATTAGAAATCACACACTTCTTGCTATTGAAAGTGTGATAAGAAGGCTGATGAAGTTCTACATGAGTGTATCCATGTGGAATGACATGCCAGCACCAAGCTTGATTTTCTCCCCTCCATCGAGACCATGTAGATAGACAAGGGTTTAGGCATTTAGTTGTGTGGCAAACGTTAAGCATAGCAGGCTCACAGCTGTTACTAGAAAGACTTGCTTTTACAGGGTTGGCTCTTGATTGCCATCTAAGAACTTGGATTTTAGGAGGGTCCCTGTGTTCCCTGACTGATAAAGGTGGCTCAAAGTGCCTGGACTATTTGTGCCAGCAATGTGGCTTATGTGCTGGACACTCTTTCCCTCTGGGAGTCTGTAAGTTTTAGAGGGTGTCCAGGTGATGCTGCTGGTGTTAGGTGCTATTGAATCAGAGTCCAACTCATAGTGATCCTACATACAGCAGGCAAAATGCCATTGTTAGTGCTTCTCTGCTATTTATGGGGTTTTCAATGGCAGATTGATTTTTGGGAGTGGGTTGCTGGGTCCTTCTCCCAAGCCTACAGCACCTGTTATTCCCAGGCAGTCTCCCTTCCAAGTACTGGCCAGGCCTGACCCTGCTTAGCTTCTGAGATCCAACAGGATCAGATGCCACAGTAGTACAGCTGCAGGCGTCCAAGTGATGAGCCCTGAGTAAAAACTTTTTGGCACGAAGTCTTTAGCTTCTTGGGAGTAAAAACAGCTCGTATACGCTGCTGCATTTTGTTGCTCAGGGAGGAAGGACTCTGTGTGAGCCCTCACAGGAGGGAGAGATCAGAAGGAAGCCTGGTCTTGAGTGTCCCTAGACTCTATATGGTCTTTCCCCTAACAATCTGCATGTGCTTTCTTCCTACTAATGTGAAATAAATCATAGCCAAGGGTACAGCTGTATACTGAATCCCATGAGTCCTACTAGCAAAGATCCGAATGTAGAGGTCATTGTGGGGGCCTGTCATAGTTGTCTTAGTCACTTAGACATTTTGTCTTCTAAGAAGATGGGAGCCACTTCTCAAGTGTCATAGGGCAAATCAGAAAATTGCCAGAAATGATGTGATACTTCTCTGGAGTCAGGAGATGCTAGCAGGCTGGTGGCTCTAACCCAGTGTTTCCAAATAATGATTTGACTTGGTTATTAGCAGTAATTATTGGAGTTTGTGAATATAATTCATTTATTCATAATAGGTAGATGGTACGTTGGAATAGCCTGCAGCAGTAGCACCGTGGCATCTGATCCTGTCAGATCTCAGAAGCTTAGCAGGGTCAGGCCTGGTTAGTACTTGGATGGGAGACCACCTGGGGACACAAGGTGCTGTAGGCTTGGGAGAAGGACCCAGCAACCCACTCCCAAAAATCAATCTACCATTGAAAACCCTATGAATAGCAGAGAAGCACTGACAATAGTGTTTCGGCAGTTGTATGTAGGGTCGCTGTGAGTTGGACACCGACTCAACAGCACCTAACAACAATAACAACATGTTGGAATATGTAAAAGTGCTTGGCTCCCTACATAACCCCAGGACAGCATTCTTCACTCAGTTAAGGCATTGACTGAGACAAAAGCAAAAGTAGAAAGAAACCCATAGAAGAAGCCACGTGTCCTGGGCAGGTCTGGGCAGTCACCTGCAACAAATCATTAAGGACAGATCATTGAGGCTGTCTCTAAAGAGCCCCTAAGCCAGGTAGCAGACCCCACCCAGTGTTCTGGAGCTCAGTGTTCCTGGAACAAGTAACTGATAGAGGGAAGGTTAGCCACGAAAGGCAGCTTCTCTCTGCCTACTGAGACCTGTCTCCAGCCTGTTGGCTGGTGGAGGTAGCAAGGAAGGGAGCTGTGAGTGTATCTGCTCCGCCTTCTGCCATGCAGTCCTTTGTCAACAACAATCACTGTTTCCTGGGGAGTCCCTAGGTGGCAAATAATATGGTGGCCAAGGAAGAGGCATAAAAATCTCCCTTGGCAGGTTTAGGATAAGCCTGTCTAACATGCTGGATGGTCACAGGTCTTTTTTCTTTTCTTCTTCTTTTTCCTTTTTTTTTTTTTTTTTTTTTTGCAGGGGTGGGTGTGAAACCCACAACCTCATGCATGCATGGAGCTCATCTACCACTGAGCTATACTCTCACCCTAGTCACAGCTTTTGAAAGACAACTACTTACTGATTCAGAACAGGAAGAGGTTTGTATAAAATGAAAAGTACAGGATTTAAAATTCCTCTCCTTGCCCACCATTTAATAGCTATACGACCACAGGAACATTAATTAACCTTTTTGACCCTTATTGTCACCAATGCAGAGACATTGTGCAAGTAGAATGAGGTAGTGTGTATAATATATCTAAACTGTCGCTAGCACAAAATATATGCTTCTTAAACCTGTGTCCTTTAGATGATGAGACTTTATGATATGTTTGTTTTTGCTTATATGTGTAATATTGTTCTATAATGAAAAAATGTTTCCTTTACAATGAGATTTCTAAAAGATTTTTTAGAAAATGCAGAAGTTAAAAGCCCATTTCCCTGCCATGCCTCACAGGCTGTCTTTGGGCTGAGCCTTGCCTGGGTCCCTCATGCTTACCATGCCCCTGACCTTGGCTTCCTCTCAGCATTCATTGTATTAACATCAACAGGACCATGGAAGGGTGCATTTCTTAACTGAGTGATGAAAGAACTATTTGTTACTGACATAGATAGAGTACCTCAAATATGTTCTCATTTTTCAGTCATTTTAATTCAAATTGATTATATAGCCAGAGTCCTTTTCATCTGGGGTTACCACCAGGATATCAAGGTGGAGTGATGGGGAGCTTACTCTTTCTCTAGGAGTGTCCTGTTGTCCCAACTCTATTTTTCTGGTGATTTAGTTTTGTTTCCCTTCCAGCTAGTAATGAAATGCACTTTGCAGGATGGTCGGGGAGGCTCTCCAAGCTTGGTAGCTCTGAAGTGTACTCATGGGGCCAGGGTTGACTGAGTTCCATGGTGTCTGCCGAGAAAATCTCTAGGATGCCAGGCTTCTGGCTGCTTCCTTCCTGTGGGATAGGTAGAAAGAGGGCAGCACATACCCCCCAGCTGGCAGCCCGGGCTCTTTTCAGGAAACTCAGCACATGGGTAGGGAGAGTCAAGTGAGAACTCCTACTGTGCACAAATCATTTGCTCTTCAGCTCTACGAAATTTTAGATGGAGTATTGGCTGAGAATTTCAGGCCTATTTTTTCACTGAAAATACCTGGAGAGCAGACAGTGGAGTCTGACCTCAGATCTTCACAATGTCCTGGAGCTGGTGCAGCTTGACTTGCACTACTATTATATGTTAGTATTCCCATGTTTTCCCTCATGCATGGGACAGTGAGTTTAGTTCTCCTGCATGGCGAGGACATCTAATAATCTTATGGTTTTTTTTTTTAACACCTTGAAAAGTATCCACCAAAAAAGTACTTATACATGTTTACTAATTGGCAATGATACCCTAGTTGGAGTTGTAGGAACCGAAGAAAGATTGAGCAACAGCAAACATCACAAGAAATTTCTTCTAACCTCCTTTGGAGCCAAGCGAAGCATTATAATGTCTCAATCTTTGTGGGAAACTTTGAAAGGAATAAGTCAGTCTATCAGTGGATATCGAGCACAGCCATATCCCCAGAAGGGTGTTGGCCCCTGGGGGACACTCAGAAGCTCAGATGTGAGCTCTCTATATTCAAGTTGGGGAGCAACAGTTACTGCCCATGAAACTCTAATGGATGATAAAGGTGATGTATACTTTAGCACTGACGTGTATGGTACAGTCTGTGAAGACAGAGAATATAGTGGCCCAGAACAGTTAGGAAGATTTCCTGGAGAAAACTGGAATGAAGCTAGGACCCAAGGGTCAGGCAGTGTCTACACTGATGACCCTTCATACTCCTTTAGAGGGAATGTGCTTCCACTTCTCTCTTAAGCCTCAGAGAATTTCCCAGGAGAAATTAGATTATGTATCCAGTAGCCCTGAGTTAATAAAGTCTGGCTGCTAAATTTCACTCTTTCCTCCCCTTCTCCCTGGTGCCTTGTAGTTTAATTCTCATTTCTTGAAGCTTCAGCTATATGGATAGTCTACTTAAATGTCTTGTCTCCCAACATTATCTGATGCTTGGCATGATGTGCCATTCTTTCCTCTGTTAAATAAAGCTAATCTTTCTGCAAGCCTCACAAAAATAAGCAATTTTTCAAAATTAAACTTCACCCAACCAACATTTATCAAGTATCTATGGTCTAAATATAAATATGGAACCCAGATACAATAGTGAAATGTCCTGTCCTCAAAGACATTACTTTCTTAGACCAGGAGGAAAAAGTGACTACACAATGTGAGAGAAGCTATAAGAAGGAAGGATGAAGTTAACCCCAGTGAAGGGAGGCATCATGGCCAGGCAAGGACTGAGGCTGATTGATATGGAGTGCCTGAAATTTACAAGTATGCAAATGAGTGTTGTGGGGACATTGTGCGCAGAAAGTACATTGTGAATAGAGACACTGAGGTGATGGACACGGAAATAGTCCAAGCTTGGCCCAGGCTGGGGATATGAATGGAAGTCATGGCAGTGAAGTCTGGAGTAATGAATGGGGTCTGCAGCAGGAGGCTGAGAGGTTGGGTCCTGTCCTTTGGGTGGACCTGAGCTCTGCCCAGAAGATTTTGAACTGAAAAGGGACACAAACTTCAGGCTAGTTTTCTGGACACTGTGTGTGGAGTGGAAGCAGGAAAGGTTGTGAATTGAGGACGAGATAGGTTAGGGCTCTGCCTGGCAGTAATTGGCCCAGGTATTAATGAAGGCTGAAAGCAGGGCAGTGACCGCTAGCCTGGGAAGGAGGATGTAGGTGAGCAAGGGAAGACAGGGGTCGATGCTCGTCTTCTCTCCTCCCCAGGGAAGGTACATTCTTACCTAGGCTGATACTTCAGGATTGAAGGAATCTAATGACTTTAGCCCATGATGATGCAACCTTCCAAACCGAGGAATGCCACCCTTGAGATTTGACAATGACTATGGCCTCCTTTGGGCTGGGATTTAGCTCAGTTGGTAGAGCTCTGCACTGCAGTCTCTGAGCCTGAGTTCAATTCCCAGCACTGCAAAAATGGGAGAAGGACCTGGCAATCTACTCCCAAGGCAATCCCGAAATAGTCAGCCATTGAAAACCCTATGAGGGTTGCTATGAGTCGGATACCGACTCGACGGCACCTAACAACAACAACATGGCCTCCTTTGCCTGCAGCCGTAGCCTTGTGGCATCCGATCCCATCAGATCTCCAAAGCTAAGCAACTCGGGCCTGGTTAGTACTTGGTTGGGAGACCACCTGGGAATAGCAGGTGCTGTAGGCTTGGGAGATGGACCCAGCAACCCACTCTCAAAAATCAATCTGCCATTGAAAACCCTATGAACAGCAGAGAAGCACTGACAATAGTGTTTCACCTGTTGTACGCAGGGTTGCTATGAGTCGGATACAGACTCGACAGCACCTAACAACAACAACAACAACAACAACAACAACAACAACAACATGTTGTGGGGACATTGTGGCCTCCTTGGCAGCAATTCTTAACTGAGGGCAAGAAAGTACCTTGCTGGGAAGTTGTTCAATGATGCAAAGGCCCTGGGGCCTGTTCCTGGAACTGCAGGTGGCTCAGCTTTCTGCTCCTAGATTTTTTTCTGCTCACCTCCTCTGGGTGGCCTCTCCTCTCATCCCGGTGGATGTGGACAGAGGCCCTGCCACTCACCATCTGCCATGGCAGGGCTGATGCAGGGGAAAGAGCTGCCTCCCATTCTTATCTCTAAGCACTTTAAATCTCCTACTGACAGATCCTATTCAAGCTAAAATGAGTGGCTGGGGACACCTCAGACCTAATTTCCTTCTATTTAGTGACTTCCTACCCCAGCGGGGTCTGCATGATTTCTGTTCATTTAATTAAAGGTTATACTGGCAAATAGTTATCCTCAGGAGTGTGGGTGTGCAGGGCGGCTTTTGGAATACATTACGGGGTAATTCCCTTTGCCCTTTATTGCCTCTGCAGGCCATGTGAAATTGAATCGCAAATAACACATTTTAGAAACAGGCGGAGAGACTGAGGTCTGAGCTTCCCTTTGGCTTTAATAAGACAGTGAGCGTGTGTAGGTAAACGACCCTCTGGTTATGCAGGTGAGGTAGAGGGGGTAGAGCTGAGTAACTAATGGTAGTGATTTGTCCACCCCAGCAAGTGAGTTGAGCAGCTTTCACTCTGGCTGGGAGCGTGGGAATCCGGAAACTGGCTGTGCACTGGAAGATCCAGAGGGCCCGGTACTGTTAATGGGGGCCTCTCGCGAGCCCTGGACAGAGACAAGACACACTTACCTGAGGGTGGGAGGAAAGACAGTCGGATGCAACTTTCCGTCCCTAGAGGGGACTGTGACTCCTGAAGTTCTGGGTGGGGGATAAACAGGATGAAACTATTGTGGCAAAGCTGGCCACTCACAGTACCTTTGACCAAAACATGCAAAGTGTGGAGGATGCACTTGTTTGAGTGTTGGGAAGTGATAGAATAGGACGAGAGTGTGTGCTAAGGACGAACAGTGACTACAGGAGGCAGCGTGGCTGCCTAGACGGGTCAGTAGCCTACCCTCCACATGGACAAGTGCTGCCCTCGTGAGCTGACGTGGCTGGTTCTAGTCTGGGATGCATTTGTTCTGAGGTCCCAGGACCAGGTGTTCACACCTTACACTCCCTTATGTCGTCCTGGTTAGTGGTGGCCTGGGTGTTTCTAAGAGCAGGGGAGAGAGGCTGTGTCTATGGGGGCTGAGGTTGGTAGAGCTAGGGGTGAGGGGACAGGCACTTGTACAAATAGGGTGGTTAGTTGGGGGAGGTGCAATGGAGAGACATTGAAACAAAGCCTTGAGAAGGTGGGGAGGAAGTGGGGAAGAGGGCTGGGGAAGAGTTTTTGAGGCAGGGAGACTATGGGGGCAGGGGTACTAGAGAGTCCTAAAGTAGCAGGGGCTCTGGGTGATCCAAGGACAAGAAAGCATGGCCAGTGAAGAGTGGTCAAGAGAAGGGTCAGGGAGCTGGGTTGGAGGGAGACCATCCATGTGCTGCTGGCCCCTGGGAGGATGCTGGCTTCTGTTCTGAGTACAGCGAGAGGCGTGGTTGGAGCCATAGGAAGCAGGGGTGAAAACTGACAACCTGGTATGATGAAGCTGGTATAAAGAATCAGCCACGTGAAGGAAGCAGATTTGAGAAAACAGAGAGAAGGGGGATTTATCCCAGCCCGGGAGGGGCAGGCAGAGGGGGCGAGGAAAAGCTTCCTGGAGACACAGTCAGCTGCATTTGGCCAGGGTCTTAAATAGTGAGTCAGCTCATGACTCCCTAAGCGCCCCCTGACTCTTTGTGCCTGCTGGACTATGATTTGTCTGCGGCAGGTACACAAGTCTATGTGTAGGGCTCAGTCAATCCATGCCTGACTTTTGGGCATTCACCTTGGCTTGGAATCCAATTCCTGTCCCCTGCCTCTTGGCAGGTCAGTATTGTGGAGATGACTCACTTCGCTGGGTTTCCTTGTATGCTGGGGCTTTATTAAGCACTGTACTCTCAGAGCACACTGGTGAATGTGAGGAAAAGGTGAGGTAGAGAAGGAAGCAAAGTAGAAACAAAGGGGTCAGTTACAAGCAGGCCACAGCAAAACAAAACATATAGCCAATTTCCTGGTCACACGAGATGTCTCTCACCAGAACATGCAGAATCACCTTACATGGGAATAGTCCTTCAGTGTAAAGAGGAAAGGGAAAAGAATTTCTGTCTTAACACCTGTCTGTCTCCTCATATTCACTGGAAAAGCTGACCCCATACAAACTCCTGTCTATGCTAAGTGGTCCAGTGGACTGAGGTCCCAAAGGCATTAGGTGGAAGTTATAGATTCAAGCTCTGTGGAAGCCCTACTGGGTCTACTGGTAGGTGTGACCTTCTTTGGTACTTGGTACGACCCAAGCATGTGAGGATAAAGCACAAATTCTCCAAGTGGATCATGGGAGTGGTGGTGAGCTGGGTTGCTCTTTCTTCCATCACTTGGCTCCTGGATCAGTCTATTCTAGCTGCTGGCAATGTTGTGTCACCTATCAGGCACTGGATCAATGCCTATACCACATCTTGAAAAGTAGAGTCCAGCCTTAAAACATTGTTGCCCCTCCTCTTGTGCCCTCCATGAACTGGAGCTTTAACTGACCTTGCAACAGGCTGCTGTGCCATCCTGTCAGGCACGTGGCCTCTGGATATAGAAAAAGCAGTTGGCCTTCAACCATTGTTGCACTTCCTTTGCAATAAAATGAATCCTTTGGTCTGAGCCAATGTTACCTGGACCACTCTCAGTAGATGAGGCATTTTATAAGCCTTTTCTCCAGACTCATGGCAGATGCATTTGAAGCATGGAAGGCACCCTGTGCCAGTGAGGATGATCTGGTGGTTCCTCCAGGGAGAAAAGGGCTCAATGAAATCAATCTGCCGTCAAGCTGGTGTTCTCAAGGAATGGTGCTATGGTGAGGACTAAGGATCAGTCTGTACTTCTGATAAGTTAGGCATTCAACAGTGACAACAGGTAGATCAACCTTAGTGAGAGGGGGCCATGATCTTGGGTCCATGCATAGCCTGCATCCCTGGGCAAGTTCTGTGGAACTGCAGAGAGAAGCTAGCTCATATCCACTAACATCTTCTTGTCTAACTTGGTTCTTGTGCACTTTGTCTGGAGTGACTCTGTGGGCATGAATATAAGATACAAAGATTTGCAAACTATGTGCACCCTTCTGTAGGTCTGTCTAGACCTCCTTGTCACTGGCCTTCCAGGTGTATTCTTCCCAGCTCCTGACCTACTCCTAGCAGTTTATGTCTGTGCTGCAGTGGTGACTGTTTCCTTCCTGTGAAGTCATTCTAGAGTAGGACCATATGCAGTAGCAGTTTGACTTTTGTGCCAAGAAGCTCTAGTTCATTCCTCCTCCATCAGGTGGTCTTAAGAAATAGGAGGCCATGGACATGGATTATAAAAAAAGTGTTGGTACTACAGAGTTAAGTACCATAGTAGTCACATGACCTAGAATCTGGTAACAAAGGTACCACATTAATCATACAGTGGAATACTACTACACCAAGCTGGCCATGTGACTCTATGAATATAATACACACACACACACACACACACACACACACACACACACACACACACACACTTAGATCATGATGGACAGCTCAGGTCACAGAGTCACTAGGTGAGATATTAGTTTCAGCTAACACCTAGAAGCACACACAAAACCATTTTTCAGAGAAGTTCTTTGCTGCAGGGGACATGATCTTGTTAACAATTTCGTAGGTTTGCACTGCAAATCTCATGCTGAACTTGCCTTGCATCCTTATCTAATGTAAATTCCTCTGTTCTGTTGGATTTGCTGTACCATACAATTCAAGGTCAAGGCAGCTTCTGCCACAGCCTGAACTTGCTTCAGAGTCCTCCCTTCCTCTGGCAGACTCTTGAGCCACTAAATAAACTTGAGAAGTTTTCAAAGTGTGGTAAATGTTGCTTTAAAATCCAACAAGTTCCAGCAAGTACTATTCTTTTGTAGTGGTAAATATATAAAGTGCAGCAATTGCTCCTTTACTTTAGAGGGATATCCAGCCATGCCTCAAGCCACTGGAAGCTTTAAAAATACCACTGACTTGTCAGGTTCTAAATATTTGTGGAGTTTATCTCTTATCTTCCAACAGGCATGTATCCTTTCTGTAAAGTACCTAAGCCACTTCCTACTCCCCACAGCAATTAGTATGGTACCATCAAGATTATGGACCAGTGTGGTCTTTTGCAGCATGTCAAAAAAAATGACTTCCCTGAGAGCTATATTATGGCAAGAGAGTTAACATAGCTCTGTTGTTGTTGTTGTTAGGTGCCGTCGAGTCGGTATCCGACTCATAGCGACCCTGTGTACAACAGGTGAAACACTATTATCAGTGCTTCTCTGCTATTCATAGGGTTTTCAATGGCAGAGGGGGTTGCCAGGTCCTTCTCCCAAGCCTACAGTATCTGGCGTTCCCTGGCAGTCTCCCATCCAAGTACTAACCAGGCCCAACCCTGCTTAGCTTCCGAGATCTGACGGGATCAGATGCCACAGGGCTACGGCTGCAGGCTAACATAGCTCTAGGGCCATTAATTATGGCAAAGGTGTACTGTAGTCCTTGCCATGGAAAGGCGGATTCATTTTGATCCCATTTCTGTAAGAATTATTGGAAAAAAAGGCATTGATTCAGTCAGTAGCTACGTGATATATGAGAATCCATGTTGATTTGTTCCAGTAAAAATATTATTATATCAAACTCATCCATTGATGTTAGGACTACCACTTCGCTAATTTTACAGTAGCCTACTGTCATGTGCCCTGATCCATCTGATTTCTGCAAAAGATGATCAGGTGAATTGAGATATATGGTATGGACCACCATCCCTGCCTTTTTCAAGTTTTTGGTTGTGACTCTAATCTCTTCAATTCCTTTAGGAATTCAAAAAAGGGAGCAGTTTAATCTGGCCCACATTACCATAATGACTCATTCCACAGTCAGGGAACAGATGAGAGGGTCCTGCTTATTACTAAGTTCATCTATACCAAACACATGAGTAACTAGGGAAATAACCAGGCTGTGGCCCAGTGGATTCATTAGGCTAAACTATGCCCCTATTCCAACCAGAGAAACATGGTGCCATTTTGTTTTTAGGGCTTTTGGTATTAATATTAGCCCTGTACTTAACATTTCTTGAAAGCTGTGGGATTTCTCATTTCTCAAAAGCTAAGTCGCCCTGACAGATGTGTGCAAGTCTCCTTGGGAGAAGAATTAGAGCTGTATTTTATGCACATACTTGTATTGGTATTGCAGAATTCTTCCTCAAGGGGCCCTAGACTTTTCCTCACTTGCCTCCCACAACCTCTCTTGGGCTTCAGACCAATAACAGTACTAGGACTTACCATGGCTTGAGCAGGGATATACAGACCTTATGCTAGGAAGTAATGGACTATATATACACATCAAAGGAATTGTAGGACTTTGCTAATACATACTATGTGTATGGAGCTTTGGATTGGTGAATGGACTTAAATCTGGAAACTGGGTGAGAAGACTATGGTTTTCCTTTTCAGCCTTCTGCTTGGCAGCTTTTGTGATTGTGTGTGTGTGTGTGTGTGTGTGTGTGTGTGTATTTTTAACTATGAAATTCAAGCCATACCGTAGTCAATTGCCCATTTATCCTGCTCCCTGGAACACCATGATCTATTACCTATCACCACAGATTTCTCTCTGTCAAGGCATCCCAAACACTCCAGCCTTGTTGCACATTGGGGTAATCATGTTCAACATGCCCCTGGATGTTAAGGATTGTTTGCTGGCCTTTAAAATTTTGGAGAACCTATTTTTCTAGCAAGTGTTATATTGAGAGATTTTTGGTCTCATTTTTTAAATTTCAGAGTACCTAGAAAACAAAGCCTGAGGCAAAGTTTATGTTCTAATAGTTATCGATGGATATAATACCAAGTCATTGAGAATGAGGAGGGAAAAGAAGTGATGTAGGGATGGAGAGAAAACAGATGATGCTTTATCAAACTGGCCACAGTATAATAAATACATACTACAGTCTCTTCCCAGCTATAGAGGATGAGCTGTAAAGCCTTAGGGGACTCATATGTGGGAAAGAAGGGAGAGATTGAATCTTCCAGGTCCCTTCCACAGAGGCTGTTATGTCTTGGATCTTCAATCTTCCCAAAGGCCCACATGCTAAAGGCTTGGTTACTAACCTGTGGTGCTATTGGGAGGTGTGGAAGCCTTTAGAAGGTGGAGCCTCCTAGTTGGAGGGAGTTAGATCATGGAGGTATGCCCTTGAGGGGGATATTTGGACCCTGGTCCCTTCCCCTCTGTCTCTGCTTCCTGCCCACCATGAGGTGAGCAGTTTTGCTCTACCATGTGCCTCCGCCATGATGTTCTGGCTCACAACTGGCCCAAAGCAAAAGGGCCAAGTGGCTATGGACTTAAATCTCTGAAACCATGAGCCAAAATAAATCTTTTCTCCTTATAAGTTGATTTGTCCCAGGCATTTCATCACAATGACAGAAAGCTGACTAACATCGAGACATTCACTACCCATCTCTTCCCAGTTGTTGCCAACCTCTCTGAGAAAAGAGATTCAAAGACTCACAACATCTGCCTCTAGCTGTGGTGGGAGGAGCCACAGCCTCTGGGGTTTCTTTTCCTCTCCTGTGCTTTTGTCGGTGACACCAGATATCTAAGATTCTCAAGATGTTATCACATCCACCTTCTCATGGGCCCAGTAGGAATAATAATATCAGCCTTGTTTATTTCAAAAAATGTTATTGTAAGAGAGAAAAAGTTTAGAAAAAATGTTAGTATTGTAGAAAAGCTAGTTATTATTTATTAAAAGATTTAAGTATGAATTTGAAGAGGAAGAGGAGGGATTTGAACAGGACTCTAAAGGATAGGTAGAGGATACAAAGATGTGGGCACAGGGAAGGGCTTCTCAGGTACAGCATTAAAAGGACAACAGGGCAGAGGGGAGATGGTATAAAACAGGGGCTGACAGTAGGATCTAAGGGCCAAATCTAGCCTTTCACTTCTTTTATAATAAAATTTGGTTGGAATATTGCCACACCCATTCACTTATGTACTGCCTTTGGTTGTTTTTATGTAATTGCAACAGAGACCTTACAGTCTGCAAAGACAAAAATATTTACTATCTGGCCATTATAGACCCTGATGTAAGAGATATGCTGACTATAATGCAGTGAGGATACTTAATGAATGTGAACTGCATTTCTGCTTTCATCTTCTTTGTTGTCTCACAAAGAATTGATCATACAATGGCCACTTGATGAACACTGAATAGTGGTCTCATTCTTTGGAAATGTATATGATACCATATTTTTTTAAGTGGACTCTAGATCATTTGGTTTTATATTTCTCTGTATGAACTTTACTCTTTTGTAATAATCTGGGTCCAGTTTGATACCATGATTTACCAGAAAGTTAATCCTAGCAATTTACAAATTTGAAATCAAGACCATAACCTACACAGAATTTGAGGCGGATTATTCTATCCCTGTTACACTAACCATATTAATAATTGAGACATAGCTAACACCTAATTGAGTGTAAGACCAATTATTTGAAACCTGACTATTCTAGAAAAATTGGAATTAATTGGAGCTCATTGTTAACAGTGACTCTTAAAAAAAAGCACAAACTGCTGAATTCTGTGTTTCCACAGGCAGCCAAGCACAAGTCTGAAACATTTCCTAGATTCTTTGAGGGGAAGAGTTATATCTCCCAATTTCTGGCCAAATGTCTGGTACTATGAAAGGATTCATAAGAACTTGCTGAATAAATGAGGTGTCTAAAATAGTGCCTGACAGGGGGCAGGTTGATGGTAAATGTTTGTTGAATTATTTGGCAAAATTATGTATTCATGCAAATGAATGAGAAGTTTCAGGCCAGAGAACACAAACCATACTAGACCCATGCTGAAACTCTCTGTAGGGTGCACACAAGTAATTTAAAATCTACATCTAATTTATTTGTCCGAGTGTTGTATTGCCATTGGTTGGCAATGAATGCTGGATGAGCTTCCCAATCAATGCTATCTAACAAGAACAGCTACATGTCAAAGATGGACAGGTCAGGCAGGAGGGACCTCATGGGTATGCCGCTTCAAGGCAAATTAACTGTGTCTAACATCTTCCAGTAAATCTAAATGAAATGCATTCTTGTGAATTCTAATTTCAAGTGAGTTTAATTGAACTTGGGAAGGAAACTACTATTCAGTGAGTAAAATGAAAATGAAATAATTAAATATTTTTCCAGAATTGTATTTGAATTGTGCTTCAGAACCCAAGTGACCAGTTGCACATGATTAATATTTGGAAAGGGAAGAGAAGTATTTAAATGTCAGCTTGTAGCCAGTAGCAGGATAAATACAATAGCTGGCTGTCCAATTACTAGATGTGGGCTCTACCTGGCATTCAATTTTTTTTCTTAAATTGTAAGTTAAATAATGTGATCAAGGAAGTAAGGTATATCTAGAGGACTAAAAACAAATGAACCAAAAATACTTCTTTTCCCATTCCCACTCTCTGCTACACACAAAAGAGAACAGTACTGTTGATATGAAATTACAGGTGTTTTGATGATCCTAACCAACTATTTATACATTAAAATGTTGAGTCATTTGTTCAATAACTATTTATTAAAGGCCTGCAGTGTTCCAGCCACTGAGGGAGAGAAATGATTGAACAGGGCTGCATCTATGGCCTAAAGGAAGTTTCTGTTCAATAGTGAGATGAGACTCGAGAATAAATTGATATAGAAATGGTAAATGTGATCCATACCATAAAAGCAAGCACTGAGTGCTGAAGGAATATAGACTTCTGACCATGGAAATAAGGCACTTCTCATAAAGGAGTTGCTATTTGAGCTGTAAATATTTGCAGGAGGGAAAAAAAAGCCTGGGATCTATTTGGGGAAAGATGAAGCATTTAATTGGACTGATGTGGATGATTTTTGGAGTGAGATGTTATGATATAAGTGGATGTGGTATGATTATGGAGTTCTTGAATAAGTTTGTAGCTTATTAATCAGGCAAGTATAGAGGGAAATGGTTTGACCAGAGATAGGGTATAAGGATCTAGATGTAATCCCTAACATCACCAATCAGCAGAAAAATTCAGATCAAAACCACAATGATACGTCATCTGATCCCTATTTGGATGGCTACTGTAACCAACAACCAACCCAGAATATAGCAAGTGTTGGTAAGGATGTAGAGAAGTTGGGACTGTTGTGCACTGTTGGTAGGAATGTAAAATGGTACAGTCACTATGGAAAACAATATGTAGGTTCTTCAAAATTTTAAAATAGAATTACCATATGACCCAGGAATCCCACTTTTGGATATATATAATATTAATATACTTTATATATTTATATTATATATTAATATTAATATTATTATGTAAAGTATATTAATATTATATATTACCTGTATTTTTATATATACATATATACATACATGCACACATATATATATACACACACCCATATATATATGTTGTTGTTAAGTGCCAGTGAGTTGTGTCTGACTCATAGAGACCTTCATAGGGTTTGCAATGGCTGATTGTTTTTGGGATTGCCTTGGGAGTGGATTGTCATGTCCTTCTCCCGTGTGTGTGTGTGTGTGTGTGTGTGTGTGTGTGTGTGTAGTTGTTGTTAGGTGCTGTCAAGTCATGTCGACTCATAGCAACCCTCATAGGGTTTTCAATGGCAGATTGTTTTGGGATTGCCTTGGGAGTGGGTTGCCGCATCCTTCTCCAATTTTTGTGGTGCTGGGAATCAAACTCGGGACCTCAGAGACTGCAGAGCAGTGCTTTACCAACTGAGCTAAATCATAGGCCCGTATGTATACATATACATATATGTGTATGTGCATATATATATATATATATATATAGAGAGAGAGAGAGAGAGAGAGAGAGAGAGAGAGAATATCCAATTTGCACTTGATTCTAATTTGCATATGATTTTCTAGCCCTCTAAAACTATTGAAAGAGTGCAGATTAGATTTAAGAATATACAATATATCCCAAAGAATTGGAATCAAAATCTCAAAGAGATATTTGTGGCTCACATATACAATATATCCCAAAGAATTGGAATCAAAATCTCAAAGAGGTATTTGTGGCTCACATTCATACCAACCCTATGCACAACAGCCAAGAGATGAAAGCAATCCAAATGCTCATTGATGGATGGGATACACAAAATGAGACACACACACACACACACACACACACACACACACACATATTATTCAGTCCCTCCCCACAAAGGAAATCCCATCACATGCTTCAACATGGATGTAACTTGAAGATATTTTGCTAAGTGAAATAAGCTATTCACAAAAAGATAAACATTGTGTGATTTCACTCAATATGAAGTATCTAAAGTAGTCAAATCCATAGAAACAGAAAGTAGAATGGTGGTTGCCAGGGACTGGAGAGAGGGGAAGAGCACCTCACAGCCATTTAGATGGCTACTATAACAAACAAACAAACAAACAAACATCCCAAACAATAGCAGAGGAGAGGGGAGGGAAATTTAAATGAACAGAGTTTCAGACTTGCAAGATGGAAAATTTCTAGAGGTCTGTTTCACAACAATGTGAGTGTAATTAACAATATTGAACTATAAACTTAAGAGTGGCTAAGAGTAAATATTATATTATGTGCTTTAAAAATTAATAATAATAATAATAATAATAATAAAGATACATATGTTGCAGCATAGTATGGGTTGGATTGAAGTTAGAGGAAGCGGGAAATCTGCTTAGAGATTATTGCCCTAGATCTGGTGAGAGGTAGGTAGGGTGGGGACAAGAAAAAGAAGAGGAGTTATCAAGGTAGAATTAGTAAGAATTGGCACCTGCTGGATCCTGGATCAGGGGAGCAGAAGTCAGAGAGAACTTGGAAGTTCCCAACCAGTGCTGATGAGAAAATGATGGAGGCTTTCCCAGAAACAGTGACTTGGGTGAGGAGATAAGGAATTTGGTTTTGGATTAATTCTGACTCAGGCTGTATCTAGTTGTGCAGGAGTTGATTGTACTGTGTGTTAGTAGCTATTGGAAGCTTTTTTCCATTTGCTTTGCATTTGGTCTCACGTTGCCATGTGTTTGACCTTCACCTACTTATTTGGCCTTGCCCAATTGTTTACTCCTAACTTTTCAGATCAAAGAGTGTTGTACTTTTGGAATGTGGATCTCTCAGGAATTCTTCTATCAAATCCTTCAATTTGGGGTTGAAGGTCCTTTAAGAATAATTAAAATTAGGGAACTGTGAAGCTTCCTTTACTGAAAATTGTTCTTTCTTGCTCTTTAAAAACAAAGTGTATTTCCTTTTTCATTAGAAACTCCATTTTCCCAAGCTGGTTGAATGGACACAATGCCTTTACCTTTATAATACCGCACTTACTCATCTAAGCTGGAAGCAGCCTCAGAGGTGTGAGCTTATTTCTTTAGGCATTTCACTGGGACCAGAGGTTCACAAATGTATTTGTGTCAGTGCTTTATAAGGTTACCACCTCAAGATTCCCAGAGTGGTGGCAGTAGTTGATTTGTAATTTTAAATCTATGTTTTCACAGTCAAGAGAATTCTGTTAAGGATGGAAAAGGAGAGCGATGAAATAGCCTGATTTCAACCAGGCATGGATTGGTCTACAAAAACAATCACCCATTGGAGTATTGCAAAGTGTCTTTTTAATGTTTGCTGTACTAGAAGGTAAAAGAAACATTTGGGGACATTTTTAAAAGCCAGAATCTGGGACTGTACTTGGCTGCAATTTTATGGTCTTTTTCATATCACCTATGTCAGACAGAAATTGTATCACTGATATTTGTGGCATATAGTTGCAAATACTGAAGTGGGGTTGAGCTTTGTTTAACACATTGTGTAAATATTTCAGCCTGGAGAGTCTCAAATACTTAGAAAATTCAACTTAGGGTTTAAGCAACAGGTTACATTCTGAGACAAGTGCTTTGTAAAACAATTTGTAAATAATATTTTGAAATTGTCAATGCAATCCATGTACATGACAGAAATTTTATGAAATGTAGGTGAATAAATATGGCCCATATTTTCACCACACAGCAATAACTACTGTTCACATTGTGTCATCTGCCATTCAGTATTGGGAGGAGCGGTCTGAGTAGGCAAGTGTGTGTGTGTGTGTGTGTGTGTGTGTGTGTGTGTGTGTGTGTGTATGT
>VMDO01021511.1:0-35290 GCA_007922755.1 Pedetes capensis | reverse complement strand
AGGGGAAGGGGAAGGGGAAGGGGAAGGGGAAGGAGAAGGAGAAGGAGAAGGAGAAGGAGAAGAAATAAACATCAAAAGAAATAATCTCCAACAATGACCTGACTGAAAAGTCCCATTTTCCATTAATGTTCACATCCATTGAGCTGTGACATGAGAAGACCTTGCGGGGGGGGGCATAGGAACAAAGTGGCCTGGACACTTTTCTCTACCTCGTAGTACACAGTGGCAATGTCACCTAATCCAATTCCATTTCCTAATTTGGGATGTCATTTCTGTCTCATTCCCAGCTTTGGAATGTCACCTCTCTGGTCACCGACTTCCAGTTTCTGCTGCAACAGTGCTACCTCTTATGACTGTTGGGAGAAACAGCAGAACAACACCTGTATAAGGCCCTGAACTGAGGAAATGATCAGAAAAATGTCTTGGTGTTGCAATCCCCAGCCTAAAGTCTTCTAAGTATCTTTGCTTCAGTTCAATTAAAATTGCCCTCTATGTCTAAGGTCATGGGTAAGGTATGTCTGCCAAAGATAAACTTATCACCCTCAAAGGGCTAATAGGAGAGATGATGAATTTAAAAAGAACTATAATACAGGGCAGAAAATATTAAGTGCTATATGAAAAGCACAAAGGAAAAAATTAGTTTCAAATAATGAACAGATCCTACTGAGATGATAATTAGGAGAAGCCTTGGAGGAGAATTGCTACTTGCAATTGACTTGGAAAGAACTGATAGAATTTCAATAATAGAGAAGGGTGGGTAGGAAAAAGGGAAGTTCAAGTAGAGGAGCTAGCCTTTAGCAAAGATGTTGAATCTGGAAATGTAGAGAATGTTTAAGGACAAAATGTCAGATTAACATATTATCAGAGGTCAGTGTACTGTAGTGTTAGAATTAACTCAGTTGTGCATGGTTAGAAAATGCAACTCTGGGTGGGACTTTGGGGTTCCACGATGTGTCCAATACTCCAGCTAATGGTTAGCTGAAAGAAACTTAGGTGAACCATTAAAAACTACACCTACATGTTTCCTCATCCACAACCACAGGTGCACCCTCAGGGTTGCCCTGAAGTTAGAATTCTCAGGAAAAGTCAGGGGCAGGAGTCACTGCCCATGGCCATTCCATCAGGGTCACAGTCTGATTATGGGAGTAGGCAGAACAGACATGCTCGGGGCGTCAGTTTATTTTGACTAATCTGGGTCTCCTTGTCTTGACCCAAGAACCCATCAGCCTGGGCTGTGGAAATTCTTCCTTGTCACACCAATTAGCTGAGAGAAAAACAATCCATCCCACCCTTTGCTGTCAGACAAGGTGGTAACACCCTACCCTATGGATAATTGTTCACCCAAACTTGGGCTGAAGGTCATGAAAACACACAGTTCCTATGAATAATAGCTTCTTCCTATGGTGCCATGGTTCTAAATATATGCTTTTCAGTATGCTGCTTTAATTCTCACAATTCATAAAGAAGGGAATATCAGCCACTGGGCAGAATTAGGAAAATATGTTCCAAGGAGGTCAAGGAATGTACCCAGAGTTGCCTAGCTGGTAGGTAGCACAGCCAAGTTCTTCCTAATTAAAACTCCTTCCACCCAACAAGCCTGCCTCTCATAAAGATAGTCCCTCCTCAGCTCTGATATTCTCATCTGCAGGTGTCACAGGGGACAGTGGTTGAACACTTGCTGATTGCTCACATTTGTGCTAATGGACGTGGCTGCCCAGACAAGTTCTTAGGTTCCCCTTAAACAGGTTTTCACAAGCTTCAAACTGCAGAGTGAGAAGAAATAGGCAAGAAGAGCTCCACCCAATAGCCAGGGAGTAGTTTCTGTAGGCAGCATTCTAATCTCTTGCTCTGGCAATCTTGGGCAAGAGGCCTTTTCTAGGCTCTCCTATGATTCTGAAATTGAAACTTCTCTTGCTGGAGCTGTCTTTGGCATAATGAAAAATACATTTGGTCTTGGTTCACAGTTCCTGGCACAAAGCTACTAAAACTCTTGGAATTCTCTGAATGATGAGCCTCTTTCAACCACACCTGAGCTTAAGCTAAGATATGATCATAGGTTTCAGAAAACCCTGAGATTACTTTTGGTGGGCTCCTAGTTAGCTTCAGGATGGGGGTTGGTGGCCAGAGGGTTGGAACGTTCACCCAAGCCCACAACCTCTGGGGAGGAGAAAAGGACTAATCTTGTCTCTGTAATAGAACCTCCATAAAAAATCCCAAGTGACAGCATAAGAGAGCTTCAAGGTTGACAATCACACCCAGGTGCCTGGAGGTTACTATACTCCAACTTCCAGGGGAAGAAGCGCCTGACTGAAGGACATTTCCAGACTTTATGCTATGTACCTCTTCATCTGGATGTTCATTTGTATCCTTTATAATAAACCAATAACGGTAAGCAAAATGTTTTCCAATATTTTCCATTATAGCATATCATCAAAAAATAAAGGGTCTGGGGTATATGGAACAAGTCAACATTGTACCGAGACAGACAGAAATGTGAGTAATCTTGGGACCCAATACTTATGCTCAGCACCTAAAGTGGGGACAGTCGTGTGGGACTGAGGCTGTGAATCTGTGGAGCCTGACATGAACTCTGGGTAGTTAATGTCAGAATTGAATTGACTTGAATATTAGGACACCCATTTGGAATCCAGAGAATTGCTTGGGGAGTCTATGTGTATGTGTGATATTACTAGAATGTAAATTTCAAAAGCACAGAAGAGCTTCAGTCTATCTTACTGATTCCTTAATCACTGCCATACAGTACAACAATTTCTGGTCCATAGTAGGCCCACAAATATTTTTTGAGTAAATGAATGGCTCAGAGTATATTGTAAGGATTCCAATCTAAGGAGGTAGACTGGAACATTTCTATAGTGATAAACAAAGAGGCCAAAAATGGCACCCATACACCACTAGCACCTGATGAGACCTTAACAAATATCCAATCAGATTCATCATCTCTCAAGGAAGAAAGTTGAAATCCTAAGAGAATTCCTTAAAAGGACATAGAAAAAAATCATAAGGAAAGGAATAACCTCCTTCCAAAGTTATGTTCCCACTCTTTGGAAAATAAACTTTGTCCCCCAATATTGCCACTTGCCTTTATGTCCAGGTATCATTTATCATTAAACAACTAATAGGATTTTAGGGCAACAAGCTTATTATGGCATTGAGAGGGGGAAGGATCATCTACCCAAGCATTTTTTCTACACCATCTGTAACAAAAGCTTTCCTGGCTTCTTCACACGCAATGAAGCAAGATCCACTTCCTGAGGAAGACTGTTCCATTTTCAGATAGCCCTACTAACAATTACACCACATGCCAGACATCCAGCTAGAATCCCAAATTGAAACTCTCTCAGTGCTCCCTCCCCGTCTCCACACACAAATGCATACCCCTCTTCTTCAACCAAGAAAACTCCACTCCTGTTTTACACATTGTTCTTCCCTGATAAGTTTGCACCTAAACAATGTCCTGTGTAAATAAAATCATTTTGAAAATCACTATAATACCAAGTTCTTCTGTTGTGTTGTTACTGAAACTTTTCCATATAAAAGTTTATGAAAAGAAACAAGTGGAAAGCATGCTATAGACCAATAACTCCATCCTTTTTAGTGTGAGGAGCCCTTTCTTAACAATGCTGAGGACAGAGAAATTATTAAAACCATTTTTGGCCAGGCATGGTGTACATGCCTGTCATCTCAGCACTTGGGAGGCTGAAGCAAGAGGATCACTTAAATCCAGGAGTTTTAAATCAGCCTGGACAACATAATGAGTCCTGTCTCAAAACAAATAACCCCCTTTTGAAAGCAGTTTGGCATTGTGCAGTAAACTTTGAAGAGAAGCATGCCGTGTAACTCGGCTTCACTCCACATACACTGTCTACAGAGACTTTCAACATGTGGACTAGAACACACAATGAAGAAAAGTTCAAAGCTGGACAAAATCTAAACATCCATCAACAACAAAAGTGATTTTTTTAAAAAATAGGATCTCCCTATATGGCCCAGGCTGGCCTCAAATTCACAATCCTCCTGCTTTGGCATCCTAAGTGCTGGGAATACAGTATGCCATCATATCGGAAACTAACATTTTATAGTCTTACAGTGACGTATTCTGCCACAATGAAAATAAATAAACTCAGTTTTATGCAATAATATGAATATATCTCAAGAATTCAAAAAGCAGAAGAAGCAAAATACAAAAGAATATAGGGTTATTTTGTTTACACAAACTTCAAAAATATTGTTCTTAGATACACACATTAGTTAGAAAAATATTTTTAAAAAATCAATGAAATGATAATTAGAAAAGTCACATGAGAGGTTATGACCAGTTTGGGAGAGAGCTACAGGGAAGCATTATATTTAAGCAGAGTATAGTTAAGCAGGGAACCTCTGAAATGCCAGTGGCTTGTGTTTTCTGACTTAGAAAAATGACCATATGGGTATTGATTCATTGTTAACTTGATTATAAATATTTTGCATATTTATATGCCATTTGAAAAATACTACATACTCTCAAATGATTAAGATCTACTTTTGCTTATGGTGACTACATGAATGCTTATTGGGTACCTGAGTCATTGGACCCATAGCAATAACTCTTTAAGACTTCTCAAGAGTTGTGGCCCATAGAGTGCAACTACTAGTGGAAGATTAAAAAAAAAAAAAAAGGTACTGGGTGATGATATGAATGCTAGTCCCAGTAAACATCTTTTCCCTGTGCCTGGGCCTGTCCCTACAGCCATAACAAAGAAGGTTGAAATATATGATCTCCTGGGTTCCTGAACATTTTGGTGCCTATGGTTCTTGTAGCAAAAGGAACCTACTGAATACCACCTGTGTACCACGGCTTGCAGCTCTCCAAAAGTCTCATATCCAAGGCGTAGTTTTACAGTGATATATTCTGCCTTGGAGATGCCTGCTTCCATTTCAAAGCTGCCCACATGGTTGTCATTGAAGCTTCAACATTGTTTTAGGGAAAAAGAAAGACTTGTTCCTACCACGCTGTTTGTACAAATTGGTGCTAATGTGTAGAACTAGCAGAGAACCCCTGGCAGGAGCATGTCACCTGCAGAAAGTCTCACACTTGGCTCCAAGCATAAGAGCATTACTCGACAGCCACTGTCCTCACTGTGCCTAGACTACTTGATCCATTCCTGTGTCTTTATCTGGACTTGAGCATAGCCTTGGAGAAGATTTCTTCAAATTCTTAAGATGGCACCACCAAGCCAAGCTCCGTGTTTCTGGTTTTGAATGATAAAGGAGCACCTCGTTGATCTTCCAAAAATTTCAAGCAAATGGACAAAAGTGGCAAGTGGTGAAATTAGAAAAGGTGGAAGGGAAGTGAATGACTTAGGGAAAATGGAAAATTGTTTAGGAGACTAACGGGACATATGGGGAATGAGAATTTCTATTTTTTTTTCAAATATTCTGCCCACCTGATACTGGGTAATTCAGTATATTAAATCCTGGCCCAGATAATTATTACATTATCTTGGGGGCTGTTTGTGCCTTTATTATTACAGAAGTAATTCAGCCACATTTGTAGATTAGAAAATAAAGTTATAAACATAACACTCCACAACCCAGAGATCACAATTACTAACTTAGTGTATATTATACTTTTGCTTTTATCAAATTGAAATCATGCTATAAATGTTATTTTACAATCCACTTTTTTATCCAATGGCCTCTCTTATTCTAGGCCAGTGAATATTTATCTCATCTAATGCCCAAACCATATTGTAACATCACCATTGGATCCACTAATGTCTGATGCAACTGCTTTTTCCAAATTTGCTTGGCATTATTCTATTTCTCATCTTCCATGATGGTTAATGAGTGTTCCATTTATAATTATCCATTAAGCTGCACATATTTATGCACATTTGTATAGGCAGACCATGTAATAATAATATATACATGATATATAATGTACAATAATATATTTCACAATAAAAGAAAGGAAGAAAATATCAGATACTCTCAGAATTATTTTGATGACTCTTTTAATTCAGCTTTCTTTGTTTCATGATACTGACTTATTAAAGCACCAGTCTTCTACAAAAGTTCATGTTAATAACTACTGCTCTATTGATTATAGATGTTACAAAAAGGCAACAGATAAGTGAGATAATCTGTAGCTGCTTCCATCTCCATTTTTTGTTTATTTGTTTGTTTAGGAATAATTATATTTATCCCACAGGAGAATCCCCTGTCAACTTGCTGTGCTATGGGGGCTTGTGTGTTGCTGTGATGCTGAAAGCTATACCACTGGTATCTCTAATACCAGCAGAGCCACCCATGGTAGACAGGTTTAAGCTGACCTTCTAGACTACAACAGACTAGAGAGAAGCACCCAGCTGCCCACTCCCCAAACAATTTGCCATTTAAAACACTATGAATAGTAGAGAAGCACTGTCAAATATGATGTCAGAAAATGAGCCCCCTAGGCCAGAAGGCATTCAAGAAAAAACTAGGGACGAGTTGCCTCCTCAAAGTAGAGTCAACCTTAATAACAGGAATGGAGTAAGGCACCTGGGACCCCCTTTTGCTGATGTAGCATGACTCAAAATGAGAAAGAACACAGTGGCTGCAACATTGGGCTCCAACATAAAAAGATTGTGTGCATGGCACAGTGTTGGGTAGTGTTTTGTTCTGCTGTACAAAGGGTCACTATGAGTCATATCTGACTCAATGGCACGTAATAACAACAGAAGAATAGTAGAAAGTAGCCAAAGTTTTTGCTTACAACAAACTTTGTTTTGTTATTTTGCCTTCTGATAAATATTTAGGCATAATTTCATGTCAATTTAAGTTTCATTCTAAACAGAAGAAGAAATTTCCATAGCACAGGGTTTTGAATTATTTTCATATGGGTGACAGCTATAGAAGAATGATAATGTTTGCATAGTGCAAATCAGGTAAATGGGTAAAGCCATAAAATGATAGAGAGACAAATATCTCAATAGTCCTTTAAGAACCCCAGGGCCAGCCAGATGTATTGGCCCAATCCCAGCACTTGGCAGGCTGAGACAGGAGGATTGCAAGGTTGAGACCAGCCTGGGCTACAGAGCCAGTTCTGGGGCATCCTAGGCTACACAGCGATACTCTTGTGTCAAAAACAAAACACACACGCGTGCGCACACACACACACAATAAATAAAACAAAATGTAAGAACCCCAGGGCCACCCATAAAGCAGCAGTTGGGTAATCTTGCCATTTCCTACATTAATAGCAAGACAGTATCTTTCACTTCTCTCCTTTGATCTAGTCAGAGTCAAATTGGGCAAAGCTGCACAGAAGATAAGTATGTTCATATAACTATTCACCGTTCCTAGAAACGCTCTATGCTTCCTTTCCGCATGACACAGCGATATAGCGATTTCCTTTACTCCTTTCTTCTCCATTTCCCAAGCATCTAATTAGTCCAAGATCTATTGATTGTCCTGTAGATATTTCTCACATTGATTTTCTTTGCCCCATCCCTGATACTCCTGCCTTATTAGTTCCACCTGTATTCTTGCAGTAGTCCCAGCTGTATCCAGCTCCGCCTCTGTCTGAGGTTGTCCACACTGCTACAGATATCTGTTCCTAAAACAGGTATCTGACTTCTATTCATTATTAGAGTGACCAATTATCCCAGTTTGTCCAAGGCTGAGGTCTTTCTCAAGATGTGAGGCTTTCGGTGCTTATGCCTGGAAAGTCTGGGCACACAAGTGTGGTTGACCACATACTTAAATCTCTTAAATCCCTCCAGAAGGCATGCAAAGTTCTTTCTAATCTTCCCCACATTATCTTTCCAGCCTCCACTCTTTGTTCTCCCTGTCCCACTCCACCACACACTCACGGACACCCTGCACACCAGTTCTGCCAAGCTACATTCAGTTCCCTGAATGGAATGTGCTTTGTTCCTTTCCATCCCGGTACCTTTGTACATTGTGTCCCCCTGACTGAGCGTGGCCTTCTCCTTATCTGGGGTTGATTGTAAACTCCTATTCATCCATTAAGATTCTCTCCAAATGGTACTTTTTCACTGACTTCATCCAGAAGTTGGTGGTAACTTCCCCTGTGTTTCCACAGCACCTATGTGTACTGTTGTCATAACACTATTCCGCCAAATCCTGCCCTCCATCAGATGTGGAAATATATCACTTCTCTTTGTGTACCTAATCCCTAACACAGGGACATGCACAGAATAAGTGCTCAATAAATAAGGAAGGAAGGAAAAAGGGAAGAAAAAGGAAGGGAGAAGGCCTAAGAGAGGAAGGGAGGGAGGGGGGAAGGAAGGAAGGAAGGAAGGAAGGAAGGAAGGAAGGAAGGAAGGAAGGAAAAAAATATACTGATAGTATTTATCTAGATTACTTTGCCTCCTTTGTAGAATTTGTGAAGCTTTTTAAAACTGGTACATAATAATTGTACATATTAGTAGAGTTTGTTGTTGTTAGGTGCCATTGAGACGGTTCCAACATGTAGGAACCCTCTTACGGCAAAATGAACCACTACCCAACACTGTGTGTTGCAGTCACTATGTTTCTTCTCATTTTGAGTCATGCCATATCAGCAAAAGGAGGTCCCAGGTGCTTTGCTCTATTCCTGATCAACTCTACTTTGAGAAGGCAACTCTTCCCCAGTCATTTCTTGAATGCCCTCCAGCCTGGGCGGCTCATTTTCTGGCACTATATTTGACAGTGCTTCTCTGCTGTTCATAGTGTTTTCATTGGCTAACTGTTTCAGGAGTGGGCTGCCAGCTCCTTCTCCCTAGTCTTAGTCTGGAAGCTCAGCCGAAACCTATCTAGCATGGGTGGCCCTGCTGGTATTTGAGATACCAGTGGCATAGCTTTCAGCCTTATCGCAACACATGAGCCCCCACAGTGTGGCAAACTGACAGACACAGGGGATTAGTGGAATGCACAGAGGTATGCACATGCATGTATTTGATCAAATTAGGGGAATTAGTACTTCCATCACTCAAATCCCCATTTATAAGAACCCCCATTAACAAGAATATTAGATCATAATCTTCCAAGCATTATGTTATTAACCAACGCCCTCTCTATCTTCCTGTCCCCTACTCTTCCTAGCCTCTGGTAATCACTATTCTATTCTCTATTTGTATTAGATCATATTTTTTAGCTTCCACATATGAATGAAAACACATGGTGTTTATTTTTCTGTGCCTGGCTTATTTCACTTAACGTAATTATTTCCAGATAATTCACTTAAAATAATTATTTCCAGATCCATCTGTGTTGTCATAAATTTCAAGATTTCATTCTTTTTATGGCTGAATAATATGGCACTGTGTATATGTAGCATATTTTCTTTCTCCATTCATCAATCAATGGTCATTTAAATTGATTCCATTTCTCAGCTATTGTGAATAGTATGAACATGGGTGCTCAAATGTCTCTTCAAGATTCTGGTTTCATTTCCTTTGGATATATACCCAGTAGAGGGATTGCTATACTGCGCGATACTTCTATTTTTAGTATTTTGAGAACCTCCGTACTGTTTTCCATAATGGCTGTGCCAACTTACATTAAGACGTGTTTGAATTCAATGAATAAAATGTATGCTTTTCTGATGAAAGTGTTAGCTCCTTGAGGCAAGAATAGAGTTTACCTACTTTAAATTTCCACAGAGTCCAGGCTGCAGGGATGCATTCCATTTCAACCTACATAGTTTGGGTATTATCTAAGGCTGAGAAAAGATGGATGGCATGAAGATCTTTGCTGGAGAATATATCAAGAGAAATTACAGGGACTCATAAATATGATCCAAATGTATTGAGTGCTGCCCCTTACTCAGTTTGATTGCTGTGTATTTACCTTTACAGTAGCCTCTGCTTCTCTTAGGGGGAAACTCTTTATTGGTAAATAAAAAGACAGGAGTGTAGAGAGGTGGAATCTTCCACCCAAATTATTCTGTTGAAACAGCTCTTTCCACAACTGGATAATGAGTTTTCTGCCCATTATAAGAAAATGATTCCTTGCTCAATGGCCACACAATTCCTTTCTCCAAACAATAATATCTATACCAATGGGACTTTAGATGGGACTACCAACTGTGTGCATCAGAATCACATGAGTGAGTATTCGTTAAAATGGAGATTCCTGGACCACCATCCAGAATTCCCTAAGGTAGGCTCAGAGGGCCCAAGCACTTGCAGATCAATGATCTAGCTGTTTCTTATCACAGTGGCATTTGAGAGCTGCTGACTGATACAGCAAAGGAGAGTTTAATTTGGACAGGTGATGCTTCTTTTGACAAATGGTTGGTGACAATTAAATCATGTTTTCTACAAAGTGTTAATATAAAACTGACAAGAGACAAGTTCAGTACTTATTAGCCAATATTGATCCTATACTTGGAGTTCCTTGATTAGAAGAACACATCTTTTCCAACTTTGTATTCACTGTGACATTTTAACATCCATAATGGGAGCTGATTACACCAAACTTGGAATGTTTTTGAACGTGGTCAGAAGGAAAACTAAAAACAAGATGCTATTTTTACCTATTAAATTGGTCAAAGGGCTAGGGTTTAGCTCAGTTGGTAGAGTGCTTTTCTGCACTCTCTGAGCCCCTGGGTTGGATCCCCAGCACCAAAAAAATGGCAGAAGTATCCGGCAGCTCACTCCCAAAACCATCCTGAAACAATCAGCCATCAAAAACTCTACGAACAGCAGAGAAGCACTGACATAGTGCCAGGCATGGTATAGTGTCAGGGAGTGCATCCTTCTGTTGTGTATAGGGTTGCTATGAGTCAGACCTGATTAGAAGGCACCTAACAACAACATGAGTCAGCCTGACTCAATGGCACCTAACAATAACAAAAAATTGGCTGAGATCTTTGGCTAGTGCTGAAAGCTCAGTAGAGGACTATTCCAATGATATTATTGTACAAAGTTCTTTGGATCCTTTATAAAATGGCACAAACTTTCTGGAAAGAAACTAAAAATTTACAACAGCCTTAAAAAGTGTGCATAATTTTGGGTAAAGTAATAAAATCATTATTTCTAGGACTCTGTCTTAAGGAAATAATATGAAATGTAAGGGTACAATTCTACAGATGTTTTTATGTATAAGGATAAGATATACACATTAGAAAGAACTCAACTTCCCAAAACTAGAGGAAAGGTTGAGTGAATTATGACAGCTCCACAAAATGGAATATTACTCAGTCATCAATTTTATGTTTATAATAAATTTAAATGGCATAAGGAAATGTTTATATTGTGTTAAGGTGAACAAAGGCATTTATAATTTAATAATGTAGAAGAAAATGTATGGGGGAAAAGGTAGAAGAAAACATTGCAAATGTTAAAAATGACTGTACCAAGAGAGATATTCATTTATTTACTAATATTTTATGTGCTTTCAAATATTTATAAATAAAAATAAATCTTTTTAAAAAGTTTAAAAAATGTAAATAAGTGAGACTTCCACTTCTGCAAACATCTAATAGACTTGATTTTTCCTGGTCTTCCCAAGGAATTCAAGTAAAAGCCCTGGACATTATACAGAAAGAGACATTTGAGCACTCTGGTGGAAAAAAGGCAGACTGGCTAGGGATCTCAAGAATTAAAGTATAAAGGACACAGCAGTGAGCTCCTGAGGTTTCTTTCCTCCTCTGATACTCCACACATGGAGCTAAAAAAAGCTGGAAATTCAGAAGCAGGAAGGAGAAGCAGCAGCAGCAAATAAAACAACAAGCAAAACACCACAACAAAAGCCAGTTCTCTTTAGACAAAAGAGCAGAAAAGAGGCAGCCTACCAAAGCAAAAAAACTTCAAGAGAATAACCACTCTGCTTCAGCCAAACACCATGGGGAAAAAATATGACCCATCCTGCCTTCCTTCACCAGTAAAGACCAAATGAGAAGTCAAAACTTCTGTCCTCAACAGGCTACAGTGAGATGTTTCAGTCCCCTGGAGGATGGTATCTGAGAAAGTCAAATAGAGAGCTGGCACTTCCATTCCCGCCTGATGGTAAAGAGCACACCTCCACTCTGGAATCAGTAGAGGCTATGAGCCTCCACCTTTGCCAGCCTTAACAAGGCTCCAGTGCAGTTCTGTGCTGGAATATTGTCAGAGGAAGCCTAGTGGAAAGCAAGGGCTTGCCCTACCCCATCCCTTATCATCAGCTGGAGTGATCTAGGAAGCAGCGGTGAGGCATTCCCAATTCCTAAGCCAGAGTGGTGCCAGAGAAGGCCTAACGAAGAGCATAAGCTCTTACTCTTCCAGGCAGTAATGAGGAGCCTTTATTCTATCTTCCAATGCCAGTGGACGGTGAGTGGGCAACATGAACCTCCACCACCAATTGGCAATAATCGGGTAGAGCCATGCTCTTCTCTTATTGGAATGATATTAACAGAAGACAACTATAACATAAGTTTTATTTATTTTGTTTGTTTGTTTGTTTTGCAGTACTTGGAAGTTGAATCCAGGGCTTCACATACACTTTGCAAGTACTTTACCACTGGGCTGTACCCAGAGACCATTTTTATTACTTTTGTTTTCTTTTGAGACAGGCTGCCTCTGGCCTCAAACTCACAATCCTCCTGCCTCAGCCTCTTGAGTGACTGGGATTTACAGGTACATGCCACCAAGAGTTTCGGGTTTAAATTTTTTAAAATCACTATGCATATCAAGAACCAAGAAGGTCTCAAACTGAAAGCAAAAAGGCACTCAATAGATGCCAACACCAAGATAACAGGTGTTAGAATTATCTAATAAAATTTTAAAGCAACCTATTAAACTCTATTACAATCATATGCACACTTAAAACAAATGATAAAATAGACTATCTCAGGAAAGAAATCAAAGATATAAAGTAGAACCAAATGGAAATTTTAGAGCTGAATAATACAATTATTGAAATTTTAGAACTCAATAGATGGACTCACTAGCAGAATAGAGGGACAGAGGAAAGAATTGATGACATGAAAGAACAATAAAAATTTCCCAATCTGAACTATAAGGAGAAAATTGCCTTAAAATTTTTGAACAGAACCTCAGGAACCTGTGAAACTGTAATAAGAGAGGTATTTATTTGTGCCATTGGAATCCTGGAAGAAGAGAAAGAGGAATAACTGAAAATGAACTCAAAGATATAATTGCTCAAAACCTTTAAGGCAACCAGAGACCCACTTATAAGGGAGGAAACAGTTTGAATGGTTATAGATTTCTCATCAGAAACCACCAAGGTTACAAGAAAGTAGCACAACACCTTTCAAGTGTTTAAAAAAATAACTGTCAATGCAAAATCCCATATTCTGTGAAAACAACCTTTAGAAATAAAAGAGAAATCAATATTTTCAAATAAAGGAAAAGTAAGAGAATTTGTTGCCAGCACACCAACTCCAAATGAATGGCTAAGAGAAATTCTCTAAACAAAAATGAAATAACAAAAGATGGGGCCTTGGAATATCTGAAGGAAAGAAAGAACATAAGAAACAAAAGTACAGGTAAACACAATAGACTTTACTTTTCTTCTCCTCTGTTTTCTAAATTATATTTGATATTTGCAGAAAAAAATATAAATTGATAAAATTATATAATGTTATGATTGATGTGGTTAAAATGTAGTTTTAGAATATTTAAGACAATTATAAAGATTAACTTTTCTAAACATCATTTAACCCATAGGAAGACAGGAAAACAGAAACAGAAATAATAAAGCAGAGAAAGCAAATAGAAACCAAAAAGTAAGATGGTAAACATAAATCCTAACATATTAATAATTACATTAAATATAAATAGCTTAAGTACATCAATTAAAATACAGAGATCATCAGTGTGCATTAAAGTATATAACCCAACTATATTTAGTCTTTAAGAAACTTACTTCAAATAAAACAACACAGGCAGGTTGGAATTAAAATATTAAAAGTCAAAAGAAGGCAAGAGTGACTATAGTAAGAGGTAAACAGACTCCAGAACAAAGAAAATTACCAGAAACTGAGAGGGACATTATATAATGGTAAATGGTTTAGTCCATCAAGAAGACATGGCAATCCTAAATGTGCATAAATCCAAAGCTAAAAAAATATGTAAGACAAAAACTGAGAGAACTACAAGAAGAAATGGACAAATCCATAATTGTACTTGAAGATTTTAACAACCCTTTCTCAATAATTCATAAAACAACTATACATAAAATGAACAAGAAAATAGAAGATTCAAGAACACCATCAACCAATAGTATTGAATGGTTATTTATAGAACACTGGATCCAATGATAGCAGAACACACATTCTTTTCAAATGCTCGTATCAAAAGAGAATATATCTTAGGCCATAAAGCAAACTTTAACAAATTTAAAGGAACTGAAATCACAGTAAGCATTTTCTGGTAAGTTGTTGTTGTTGTTGTTAAGTGCCAACAAGTCAGGTCCAACTCATAATGATCCTATCTACAACAGAACAAAAAACACTCCCTGACACTGTGCCATCCCTAGCACTATGACAGTGCTTCTCTGTTATTCATGGGGTTTTCAATGGCTGATTGTTTTGGGAATAAGCTGCCAGGTCCTTCTCCCATTTTTGCAGTGTGGGAGATTGAACCAAGGGCCTCAGAGCACGCAGAGCAGTATTCTACCAACAAAGCCAAACCCCAGCCCCTTTCCAGTCATAGTAGAATAAAACTGGAAATTGGCAACATAAACATAAGAGGAAAATCTCCAAACCTTTGGAACCTAAGCAACATATTTCTAAATAAATCATGAGCTAGAGGAAGTCTCAAAAAATTTATAAAATACATGGAACTGAATAAAAATGAGAGTATAACATTAAAAAATTGTGGTACATGGCTAAAATAGTGCTGAAACTGAAATTTATAGCATTAACCACATGTACTGGAAAAGAATAAATTTCCAGTACACCTCAAGAACTTAGTAAAGGAAGAACAAAGTAACACAACACAAACTGAACAAAAGTAGTTGTAATGATAAGAACAGAAACCAATGAAATTGTACACAGAAAAACTGTAGAGAAGTCAATAAAACAGAGTTTCTTCTTTGAAAAGATCATTAAAATTGACAAGTCACTTGCAAGAAAAAGAAAGAAAAAATACCCGAATTAGGAATAAAAACATCAAAACAAAATAAAGAAATACCATGAACAATTCACAAACATAAATTTGACAATTTAGATAATATTGACCAATTCCTTGAAAAACATAAACTGTTAAAACTCATGCAATATAAAACATAATTTTAATGGTCCTATTACTACTAACGCCTTTTAATTCCCAAAAAGGAAATCACTAGTTTCACTGAAAAATTCTATGAAACACTTAAAAACAAACTAATATAATTTCTACCTAATCTCTTCAGGAAAATAAGACAAGGTGAAATATTTCTCAATTCATTATGAAGTAGGCATAACTCTGAAAACAATCAGACAAAGGCAGTACCAAAAAAAAGGAAAGAAAAAGAGAACTGCAGAATGTGGTAATGTATTAAAAGAATTATACATCATGACTAAGTGGGGTTTATTCCAGGTATGCAGTCTGCTTCAACATCTGAAATAAAATCAGTCAGTGTTGATTTAAAAAATCACCATGTTAACAGGCTAAGGAAGAAAAATCACAAGATCTTATCAATCAATGCAGGAAAAGCATCTGACAACATTTCATACCCATTGATGACAAAAGCTCTCAGAGAATAGGAATAAATGAGAACTTTCTCTAATTCAACGAGGAGTAGCTTTAAAAACCTAAATCTAACATATTTAATGGTGAGAGACTAAATATTGCCCCATAAAAATCAGAAAAAATATGAATATGTCCACTCTCCTCTCTCATTCAACATTGTACTAGAATTTATAGGCAGACAAGTAGAGGATATAGACGGCATACAGAAATAAAACTCCCTGTTTGCACATGATATAATTTCTATCTAGAAAATCACATGAAATCTACAAAAACAAAACTCCTAGATTTAGTGAGTTCAGCCAGTCATAAGATATACAAAATAAACATACAAAAATTCCTGTATTTCTATATCCTAATCCTGAATATGTGAGCACTGAAATTAAAAATACACGATTATTTTTAAAAATCAAAAATAATGAAATAGATATAATTCAGACAAAATGCATATAGGACTTATATACTGGAAACTTCAAAATGATGATGGAAAAATCAAACAAGGTCTAAATACATTGAGAGATATGTTCATGATTTTGAAAACTCAACATAGTAAATATTTTAATTTAGTGCAAATTTAGTACAATGCCTATTAAGATCTCAGTAATATTTTATAGATATAAATTTATAAAGGGGTCAATGAACTATAATAGATAAAACAATTTTAAAAAATAAAAATTAAGTGGGAGCACTACATCCATTTGATTTCAAGACTTATTCTGTAGTTACCATAATCAAGATTGTGTAGTGTTGTCATGCAGATCAGTGGAATAGAGTAGAAAACCAAGAAATAGACCAACACAGATACCCTCAATGGATTTTTGACACATGTGCAAAAGCAGTGAAACTGAGAAAAAAACAACTTTTCAGCAAATGATGCTCAAGCAATTAAAAATTAACAGGGGAAAAAACAAAACAAAAAAGATTCACAACCTAAGTCTCAGACACCTTACACAAAAATTAACTCATAATGGGCCATAAACTTAAATATAAAACATAAAACTTCAAGAAAAATGGGAAAAATCAGGACCTAGGACTAGGGAAAGAGTGTTTAGACTCAAAAACATTTTAGAATCCAAAGGAACAAATAGCACTGTGTATTAAAGGAAAATTAAATATATTGATTTTCAATAAAATTAAAAACTTTTGGTCTGTGGAATATCATGAAAGGAAGGATAGAAAAATTACCTATGAAGAGAAAATATCTGAAAACCATACCTGGAAACAACCAGATGGCCTTCCATGGATGAATGGTTAAATAAACCATAGCACTGTGAAGTATTACTCAGTGATAAGAAGGGACAAACTTGAATCAACAACCTGGATTTACTTCTAAGGAAGCTGATTGTAAGAAGCCCATTTTGAAAGTGACAAACTGTGTGATTACATTTATATAATATCCTTGAAATGATAAAAATTATATAAATAGTACACAGGTGGTTTCTAGGTATAGGTGGGAAGGAAATGTATGTAGCTATAAAAAGACAAAATGAAGGATCCTCATGGTGGTGGAAGTGTTCTGTATCTGGACTATATCAATGTCACTACCATGACTGTGATATGGAATTATCATTTTCTGAGATGTGGCCAATGGGATTCACTGAATAAGAGTACACAGGATCTCCCTGTATTAGTTCTAACAACCTCATGTGCCTCTCTAAATATCTTTAAAAGAAAAATAAAGAAAAATTTTAAAATGAATATATAGAACTAGGTTATCTCTGAGTGATTTTTTATATCTGAAATTCCATGTTGTGGGGAATTTAAGGATCCATCAGTTCTTGGTTTAAAATGATAGCACTATTTCCAATGGGGGAAGCTTTCACTGAACTACAAAAGGAATGAGTAACTGAATCAGACCATACAGATTATACAGGAAAAAGTGACCACCAAAGGGATGTTCTTCACAAAAGATCAGTGATTAATAGGAGAATCTATATTTTTAAAAATTTAGCCTTGAAAATGAGACCATAACCACTTGTAACTATCTACTGACCTCTCTGACATTCTGTGCAAGTCATGCCATACTATCCAACCTAGATCCTTCCTACCTTCTGCTAAACCAGCCCTGATAGATGAAAACGCTTGGACAATCCAAACAAGCTATTTTGCTATAGCAATAAAGGAAAGATTAAAATAATAATAACAATAACAAGAACAACAATGATGGAATGAGCCCAAAGAAGAAAAAAGGGATCAACAAAGTTTTCTGTAAAATATCAAATAGAAAATATTTTCAGCTGTGTGAACCATGTGATCGATCCCTTTCACAACTACTCAGCTCAAGAGAAAAACAAAGACAATATGTAAATAAATGGAAGTCATTTCTTTCTAATAAAACTTTACTTACAAAAACAATTGATGGATCATATATCACCCCCCCACACACATCTGTCAGTTTACCCTACCATGGGGGCTTGCATGTTGATTTGATGGTGAAAGTTACACCTCCAGTATCTCAAATACCATCAGGGTCATCCATGGTGGACGGGTTCAGCTGAGCTTCCAAACTAAGACAGACAAGGGAGAAGTACATGGCTAACTTATTCCTAAAATAATTAGCCAATGAAAACTCTATGAATTGCAGAGAAACACTGTCCCCCAGGTTGGAAGACACTCAAAACACAACTGAGGAAGAGTTGCCTCCTTAAAATAGAGTCCATCTTAATGACAGGAATGGAATAAAGTCCCAGGGACCCCCATTTGCTGATGTGGCATGACCCAAAACAAGAATGAACAATTTGAAGCACCCATTAACAATTGGAATGTGGAATGTACATAGGATGAATCTAGGAAAATTAGAGATCATCAAAAGGGAAATAGAGCACATAAACATCAACATCCTAGGCATCAGTGAGCTAAAATGGACTGGCATGGGCCATTTTGAAAAAGATAATGATGTGGCCTACTATACTGGGAATGACAACTTAAAGAGAAATGGGGTTGCATTTGTCATCAGAAAAGACATCTCAAAATCTGTCCTGAAGTGCAATGCTGTCAGTGAGAGAATACACCTACAAGGAAGGCCAGGTAATATGACTATTATTCAAATTTATTCACCCACCACTAAGACTAAAGATGAAGATAAGGGAAGAATTTCACCAACTTCTGCAATCTGATATAGATTGAACATGCAATAAGTGTGTACTGGTAATTACTGGGAACTAGAATGCAAAAGTAGGAGACAAAGAAGAATGTTCAATAGTTGGAGAATATGACTTTGGTGACAGAAATAATGCTGGAGATCACATGTTAGAATCTTATCAGACCAATGACCTATTCATTGCAAGCACATTTTCTCACCAACATAAATGGCAACTGTACACGTGGAATTTTCCAAATGAAACATACAGACACCAAACTGACTACATTTGTGGAAAAAGAGGATGGAAAAGCTCAATATCAAAAGTCAGAACAAGACCAGGTGCTGATTTTGGATCAGACCATAAACTGCTCATATGCAGGTTCAAACTGAAAATGAAGAAATTAGAACAAGTTTACAAGAGCCAAGGTATGACCTTGAGTATATCCCACCTGATTTCAGTGACAAGGCAGGAGGATCACAAGTTCGAGACCAGAGGCAGTCTGCGTAACTTAGCAAGACCCTGTCTCAAAAAGTAAAAAAAAAAAAAAAAAAAAGTCTGCGGGCACAGCTCAGTGGTCCAGCACTTGCAAAGCATGCAGGCACGGGGGCCCTGGGTTCAACCCCCAGTACTGTATAAAAAAAAAGACATCATTCATGAGGAAAGTAAAAGGTTATTAAAAAGACAGGAAAAAAGAAAAGACAAAATTACATTTCAAAAGAGACTCTGAAATTTGTCTTCGAACCTCGAGTAGGTAAAGTAAAAAGAAGCCATGAAATTAAACTAACCAGAAGATTTCAAAGGGCAGCTAGAGAAGACAAAAATCAAATATTATAATAACATGTGCAAAGAACTGGAGATAGGAAACAAAACTGGAATAATACACTCTGTTTTTCTCAAGCATAAGAAAGTGAAGAAAAATTCAAGCTTTGAATGGCAATAGTAAAGAATCTTCAGAGAAAATATTAAACAACACAGGAAACATCCGAAGATGGAATGAATGCGCAGAGTCATTACACCAAAAAGAATTGGAGGATAATCAACCATTTCAAGAGGTTGTGTATAATCAGATATCAATGGTACTGAAAGAAGAAGTGAACGCTCCCCTGAAGGAATTGACAAAACCCAAGGTTCCAGGAATTGATGGAATACCAATAGAGATGTTTCAGCAAACATATGCTCACTTGTTTATTCCAAGAGAGATTTGGAAAACAGCTACCTGGCCAACTGAGGGGAAGAGATCCATATTTGCCCCTATTCCCAAGAAAGAAGATCCGATTGAATGTGGAAACTGTTGAACAATACCATTACTATCACAAGCAAGTAAAATTTTGCTAAATGTCATTCAAAAGCAACTGAAGCAATATAAAGACAGAGACTGCCAGAAAATCCAGCTGGATTGAGAAAAGGGCATGGAAGCAGGGAAATCATTGCTATTATCAGATGGATATTAGCTGAGAGCAAATAATGCCGGGAAGATGTCTATCTATATTTTATTGACTATGCAAAGGCATTTGACTGGATCATAACAAATTATGGATAACATTGCAAAGAATAGGAATACCAGAACACTTGATTGTATTCATAAAGAATCTGTGTTTGGAACAAGAGGCAGTCATTTGAACAGAACAAGGAAGCACTGCTTGGTTTAAAGTTGAGAAAAGTGTGTGCTAGGCAGTTTTCTCTCACCATATTCTTCAATCTCTATGCCAAGCAAATAATTCAAGAAGCTGGACTTTATGAAGAAGAATGTGACATCATGATAGGAGGAAGATTCATTAACAACCTGCACTATGAAGATAACTCTGCTTGCTGAAAATGAAAACGATTTGTAACATTTAGTGATGAAGATCAAAGAACACAGCCATCAGTATGGATTGTGCCTCAACATCAAGAAAACAAAAATCCTTACAACTAAGTGAGTACACAACTTCATGGGAAACAAAGAAAAGATTGAGATTGTCCAAGATTTTGCTTTACTTGGTTACACAATCAACCTGTATAGAAGTAGCAGTCAAGAAATCAAAAGACATCTTGCTTTGGGAAAAGCTGTTGCAAAATATCTCTTTAAAGTGCTGAAAAATAAGGATATCATATTGAAGATGAAGGTGTGCCTGACTCATGCCATGATATTTTCAGTCACGTCATATGGTTTTGAAACCTGGAGATGGAATAAGGGGAACAGGAAATGGTGCTTTTGAATTATGGTGCTGGAGACAAATATTGAATATATCATGGACTGCCAAAAGAACCAACAGATCTCTCCTAGAAGTACAACCAGAGTGCTTCTTGGAAGCAAGGATGGTTAGACTGCATCTTACATATTTTGGACATGTAGTCAAGAGAGACCAATCCCTGGAAAAGGACATCATGTTTTGGATTGCGGCACGTCAGGAAAAAAAAAAAAAAAAAGGAAGATTCTCAGCTATATGGATTGACACAGTGGCTGCAACAATGGGCTTAAACATAAAAAAGATCATGTCCCTGGTACAGAATCAGGGAGTGTTTCATTCTGTTGTACATAGGGTTGCTGTGAGTCAGACTCAACTCAATGACACCTAAAATAGTAACATTCAGGGCTGGGGTTTAGCTGAGTTATTTGGGTAGAGTGCTGTGCCACACTTTCTGAGGACTTGGGTTTGATCCCCAACACTGCAAAAATGGGAGAAAAACCCGGCAATCCACTCACAAAGCTATCCTGAAACAATTAGCCCTTGAAAACTTTAATGGTTGCTATGAGTTGGACTTGACAGGACGGCACCTAAAAACAATGAGAGACTTGCTGTTAAAAATATATATATATATAAATAAATCTCTCTGGCTTGTACAAAACATAAACCACATTTGTACTCATAAAATTACACTATAATATTACTTGTAGTGGTAAAGAGAAAACCATCTGAGTATATGACAACAGAGTCAGTATTAAATACTATTATATGGTACTAAAACAATATTTATTAAATAACAATAACATGAGAAGACTGTATATATAATGAGAGTAAGCAAAGAGAAACAACATAAAACTATACAGTAAGAGTTCAAATTTAATTGGAAAAAAAGGTGAGCAGTAACAATGACCAAAAGACTACAAGATAGATGCACCAAACAAAATATTAATAGTAGTTTCCTTGGGTGATAGCTTCATTGTGATTCTTTTTACACTATAATTTTCTGAATTTTACACATTTTAGTCATTGAACATGTTTCACATTTAAAATCAGATAGACATTTTTTGAAAAGGTCTTTTTTACTTGCTCATAGATATCAAAAAATTAAAGGAAAGCTCTTTTGTATACATTTTCTCTGGCAAATCAAATCATGTTGGGGGACCTGACCATTTTAGATAGTATTTATTCAGTTCAATTCATCTATTATTTATTGACTATTGGATTGGAAACTCTGTTTGCTTATTTTTTTATCCATTTGTATTTTTTGTTTACACTACTCAGCCCCATTTTTTTCACCCTAGGTAACAATATCCAATACTTCTATTTTCTCCTGGCAAACCACATTCTTCAGTATTTTCAGCATATATGCTGCATGGAGAATTGATTCTGACCCATGACTACAAACATGGCATTCTCCAGCCTCAGTTAATGACTGTGAAGGGTAAAACTTGTCCAATCCACCCCATGGAAAAGAATGAGTATTTGGATGAGACCACTGAAAGAAAGGCAAGTTCTCTTCTCCACTGGAGTAGTAGTTGGGAATATGTCATCCTTGAGTTAGCAGAGAGCCCCATAGGGAGTCTGAGAATAAAATAAATTTGGGAGAGGTTATATCTAATAAATAGGAAGAGAGCTTGTATTGATGCAACATTTTTTGCCACTAGACCAGTCTGTGCCCAAAGACAGTGCTATACTTGGATTTTTCAATTGCGCTAGCTAATTAACTTTATTTGCTTAAGACAGTTTGAGTTGGGTTTTTCAGTCTTTTGCAACCAAAAAACCCATTTAGTTAATATAAAAATAATCCAAAAGCTAGACAATGCATTAGAGAGTTGGAATACAGAAGTGAAAATAAGAATCTTCTTAGGTAAGAATCTGATAATTACATGTTGTACTGTATGTTATATGCTAGATTTAGGCAGACTACATAGCCTCTCAGTGCCTCCTTTTGTAATATTGGGATTAAAAAATCCAATTCAGTCAGGAAAAAAGAAACTCATAATATACACACAAAAATCTTCAATTCACCTTATCAGAAATTCAAGTAAATTCAACATGACATATAAGATTGTTGTGTTGTTGTTAGGTGCTATCAAGTTGGGTCTGACTCATAGTGACCCCATGTACAACAAAACAAAACACTACCTACCACTGTGCCATGCCCACCATTATGTCAGTGCTTCTCTGCTGTTCATAGGGTTTTCAATGGTTGATTGTTTTGGTATTGCTTTGGGAGTGGATTGCCACATTCTTCTCCCATTTTTGCAGTGCTGAAGATCAAACCCAGGATATCAGAGAGTGCAGAGCAGCACTCTACCAACTGAGCTAAACTCCATCCCAATGCATAAGGTAGAGAGATGAGATAAGACACAGTCTTTTGCCAATAATAAATCACAATCTGTTAAGGAAGCAGAATAAACACTTCTCTAATATAAAATTTAGTGAAAATCTCAACAATAAGAATTCAAACTTTGACAAGATAAAGATATAAGTGTGACTATGTAATACCCTGATGGCTTAATAAAGACAACCAGATTTGAGAAGGGTTTTGATGGATGAACAGGACTCTGATGGCCACGGATCAAGATGAAAACATGTTCCTCATTAAGAGTGTATATAACTAGGCTGTGTGGTAGCTCATGCCTGTAATTCCAGCATTCAGAAGGCAGAGGCAGGAGGATCACAAGTTCCAAGTCAGCCTGTGCTACATCATGAGAAATGCCTCAAAAAAAGAAAGAAACAAAAGGAAAGAAAGAAAGAAAGAAAGAAAGAAAGAAAGAAAGAAAGAAAGAAGAAAAGGAGGGAAAGAAATTATATAGCCAGGCCCAGTGATGTGAACCTATAGTCCAAGCACTTGGAAGGCTAAGTTGAGAGGATTTCTTGAGAGTAGGAATTCAAGGCCATCCTTGACAACATAGTGAGACCCTACCTCAAGAAATAAAAGGGGGAATGGGGGAGCAAAAGATGGTAGACAGATAGCACAAACCTTCTGACCAGAGTACAGGGAAGCCTTGATTAATGGTTTGGAATACACATTGACAGATAGACACAGTGATGGTTTAGATTGGAGACAGTGGTGGGAACTGGACAAGCATTGAGATCATGGATCAGGGTCCAGGAGATCTACATAAAAGGTAGCAACTGAGTCACCATTTCACAGATGGCAGATACCCGAGACTCAGAGAAGATTCCATGCACACATTCATGGGTACCCAGATCCTACACGGAGTACACCCTTGGCATCACATCAACACCCTAACCATGAGATACAAACTGCAAACTCCAGGTAAGTTACTCTGAGGTGGCAAAGTGGATATCTCTAAGCTGTGCCCACTGTGCAGCCACAGTCTCTAGGCTGGTGCAGGATCCTCATGCAGGAGTACAGACCTCAGATCCGCCAGAGGTGATACATTATCATCCCATCCATCCTGACGTGTGTGTGGGGAGTGAACGCAGAAGAGGCTGGGGAACATGTGCCAGCAGAGCTCACCCAGAGCCACAGTATGGATCCCTCCCTCCTGTTGTGGTGGGGCAGTTGCATGGGCTTGATTTTCACAGACACATGGGCATACGTGCACTCAGACCCCAGATCCACCAGAGGTGATTCAATATCATCTCACTGCACCATGGAATCAGCTAGGGTCTGTGGAAGAGATTGAGTCCCATGTGGGCAGAGCACAACCAGGGTCCTGCAAGGGGCACACTGGTGCACTTTGTCACAGGGCAGTTTCGGGCATGACTGCCACACTCCCAGAAAGGCTGCAGATTCACCAGAGGTGATCGGACATCATCCCGCCCACTACAGGGTGGGAGTGGCAAGACCACAACAGGATTTGGAACTCGCAAGTGGACAGAGAGTCCAGCATTAAAGAACTCACTATAGCAGCCATATTCCCCCATGCCATAGGCTACTATTACCCGGATTCCTAAACAAGGAAAAGATTCATCTAAGATAGACAATTATAGACCCATTTCCCTTATGAATACAGATGCAAAAATCCTTAACAAAATCCTGGCAAACCAAATCCAGCAACATATTAAAAAGATTATTCACCATGACCAAGTGGGATTTATTCCACAGATGCAAGCCTGGTTCAACATACAGAAATCAATTAATGTAACCCAACATATCAAGAAACCGGCAAACAAAAAACACATGATCATCTCAAATGATGCTGAAAAGGCCTTCAACAAAGTGCAACACCATTTCATGATTAAAGCCCTGGAGAAGACAGGTGTAACAGGCAAATACCTTAACATAGTAAAAGTCATCTATGACAGACCTACAGCCAACATTATATTAAATGGAGAAAAACGGAAACCATATCCTCTTAGATCTGGAACAAGGCAAGCATGTCCACTCTCTCCTATTCTATTTAACATAGTAAATTGAACTCCTCGCCAGGGCAATCAGACAAGAGAAAGAAATCGAAGGGATACAGATTGGCAATGAAGAGGTCAAATTATATTTATTTGCAGATGGCATGATATTCTACCTAAAAGACCCCAAAACCTCATCCAGAAAAGTTTTAGTTCTAATCAACTCCTTCAGCAAAGTGGCAGGATATAAAATCAACACACAAAAATCAATAGCTTTTCTTTACACCAACTGTAACCAGGATGAGAAGGAAATTACAGAAACAATACCTTCTACAATAGCCCACCAAAAAATTAAGTACCTTGGAATCAATCTAACCAAAGACCCTCCAGATCTCTACAAGGAAAATTTCAAAACATTAAAGAAAGAAATAGCAGAGGATACTAAAAAACGGAAGGACCTTCCCTGCTTCTGGGTAGGGCGAATCAATATAGTAAAAATGACTATCCTACCAAAAGCAATCTATAGATTTAATCCAATCCCCATTAAAATTCTATTGACTGACTTTACAGAAATAGAGAAAAAAGATATAAAAATTCATATGGAATCACAAAAGACCACATGTAGCCAAAATAATCTTAAACGGCAAAGCTAGTGCAGATAGAATTATAATCCCTGACTTTAAGCTCTACTACAGGGCAGTGCTGGCAAAAACATCTTGGTACTGGCACAAAAATAGGCCTGAAGACATCTGGAACAGAATAGAAGATCCAGATATACCTCAACATACCTATAGCCACCTAATTTTCGACAAAGGAGCAAAGCAAGTAAATTGGAAAAAGGATAGCCTTTTCAATAAATGGTGCTGGGAAACATGGTCATCAGCTTGCAAAAAAATGAAAACTGGACCACATCTGTCAATATGCATGAGAGTTAACTCAAAATGAATAAAAGACCTCAACATAAAACCAGAAATTTTAAAACTAATAGAAGATAGGATAGGTAATATGCTCCAACATATAGGCATAAGAAAGTACTTCCTTAATAGGACTCCAATTGCTCAAGAAATTTCAACAAGAATGAATGGGATTACATGAAATTAAAAAGCATCTGTACAGCAAAGGAAACAATTAACAGAGTCAAGGAAATCCCCACTAAATCGGAAAATATTTTCACATCCTATACATCAGACAAAGGTCTAATTACCAGAATTTATAAAGAAATTAAGAAAAAAATACTCAAGAAAACAAACAACCCAATACACAAATGGGAAAAGGAACTGAACAGACAGATCTCAAATGAAGAGGCCCATAAAGCCATGAAACACATGAAAAAATGCTCAATATCCCTAGACATTAGGGAAATGCAAATTAAAACAACTCTGAGATTCCGCCTTACCCCAGGAAGAATGACCAAGATCAATAAAACAAATAACAACAAATGCTCACCAGGTTGCAGAGAAAAGGGAACCCTCTTACACTGCTGGTGGAGCTGTAAATTAGTCCACCACTTTGGAAATCAATATGGAGGTATCTTAAAAAACTAAAAATAGATCTACCATATGACCCAGCTATAACACTACTGGGAATTTACCCAAAGGGAGATGTGTCATCATACCACAGAGACACCTGAATCTCCATGTTCAATGCAGCACTTTTCACAATAGCAAGGATATGGAACCAACCAACATGCCCATTAACAGAAGAATGGATTAAAAAAAAACTATGGTACATATGCACAATGGAATACTACTCAGCATTCAAAAAAAAATGAAATAATGCCATTTGCAGCAAAATGGATGGAATTGGAGAAAATTATTTTAAGTGAATGAACACAAGCTCAGAAAAAGAAACACCACATGTTCTCACTTATATGTGGGAGCTAAATCAAAATTATAAGAAGGAAAAAATCCTATGTGGGGGTCAGAACATAATAAAAAACAAATAAATTTTTAAAATATAAAGTAAAATATAAATTAAAAAATAAAAAAGCTAAAGTCGACCTAGTGGAGAAGGGACAATTTGTGGAATGCAAAAGGAGGAAATCCTGGGAGAGGAGAGGGGGGAGAGGAGGAACAAGGAGGAGTGAGGAATGTGGAGGTCGACCTCAGGATGAACAGCCCAACATTAACAGTCCTGGAAATAATTATAATAACACCAATAATACCAAAGAATGGTATTAATAAAGATGGGCTAGACAATTCATGTAATAGTGCTGATAATGTAAAAAGTTCACTACAGAAAAAGTTTCAATCTTAAACTTAATTGGAACCCAAGAATATATAGAAAAATATTACCACAGGAAGATAAGCAAATGGAAGAGAAGTCTTTGGTAGGGGGGTCGGATGGGGGAGGAAGTGCACAAGAGGGTAAGGGGAACTTATCTGTGTAATGTACAACAAAATGCATATATGGAAATGTCACAATGAAAAGCATGTCAGAATGAATCACATTAACGTGTACATTAAATTTCCAATAAAAAAAGAAAGAAAAGAAAAGAAAGGAAAAGAAAAGTGTTTAATATATTCTGGGGAAATCAAGCAAGCAGACCGTATTTAGGTGGTTAGAGAAAATGGAATGTGAAAATTGTCCCAAAATTAGCTAAAGGAAAAACCTAAACAGGGTTTTGCCTCCAAACTGAAAGATTCTTGTTGTTGTTGTTGTTGTTAGGTGCCGTCGAATCGGTATCCGACTCATAGCGACCCTCATAGGGTTTGCAATGGCTGACTGTTTTTTCGGGATTGCCTTAGGAGTGGATTGCCATGTCCTTCTCCCATTTTTGCGGTGCTGGGAACTGAACTCGGGACCTCAGAGACTGCAGCGCAGTGCTCTACCAACTGAGCTAAATCCCAGACCTGAAAGATTCTTAGTATACCTTAAAATACTTGGTGTTTCCAAAACAAAGGACAGCAAAACTAAAGTAAATTTATGTCATAAAAATCAACCCTATTTTCCCATTAAAAAGAACATAGAAATAACCAGTTATATTTACATTTTTGAGCTGGGGTTTAGCTCATTTGGTACTGCTCCACTCTCTTAGGACCCGGGTTTGAGCTCCAGCACCACAAGAATGGGAGAAGAGCATGACAATCCACTCCTAAAACAACCTTAAAACAATTACCCATTGAAAATCCCATGAGGGTCACTATGAATCAGACCCAGCTTGAGGCACCTAACAACAACAACAATTTATGTTTTCCAATATCTCTACCCAAACTTCATTCTTAGATACTTTTGATTTGGAATTAGCCTCAAAGCATGGTTGTTCCTCAAGATATCATCTTCTATGTACTGATTCTGAAACTTTAGTACCAATTTCAAAATCCTCCAGCCATGGGTTTCTCTAAAAGCTAACTACTTCTGAAAATGCTAAGGTGATTACATTCTCAGCCAAGGCCCTTGTGTGTGTACCAGTTGAAATCAGAGAGTGTCCTGGCCTGAGGATATAATATTCCCCTGGAAACCATCCAGGATATTTGGGCCTCCTCTCTGTCCTCTTACTGAGAAAGCATCAGGGCATAGTTATGCTCATCGTCTTTAAGAGTAACCTTAAATAGAGGGTAGAGCTGAGGGGGTGTCCTGAGCTGCCTTTCAACTCTACCAAGACTATGGTTTCAGTCAACTTTCCAAGGTTTAGATGATAGGTGTTCAGAAATAGGGATGGGTCATTCAGATGGGTGGTCCTACTCTGGCTAGTCTTCACAAACCTTGAAACTGTAACACAGGAATGAATCTCCTCTGGGCATAGCACCCAAATCTTTGAAGACCAAGATCTGCAGTTCTGCATTATGGGACTAAAGACCCTATAAGTTTCAACATTGGTTAATTATTGACCAACTCGCTTTATTCCATCTTTCATGAATAATTTACCCAGCAATTGCCATAAATTTCTAGTTCCCACTTAACATAATGTCTCCAGATATGTTTTCCTTTCCTTGACTATAAAAACTCACATTGTTGTTGTTGTTAGGTGCCTTCAAGTCTGTGTCCAACTCATAGCGACCCTAAGTACAACAGGCAAAACCCTATTGTCAGTGCTTCTCTGCTATTCATAGGGTTTTCAATGGCAGATTGATTTTTGGGAGTGGGATGCCTTGTCCTTCTCCCAAGGCTACAGGATCTGGTGTTCCCAGGCAGCATCCCACCCAAGTACTAACAAGGACGAACATTTCTTAACTTCTGAGATCTGACAGGATTGGATGCTATAGTGCTATGGCTGCGGGAATAAAAGCTCATAGCACCCTGGAAAAAATCAGTGGTATCGCTTAGATTTCTTAAAATGTTATACAGTAATTTTACATATGTTTAAATTTTTTTAAATGGTATGTGTTTACGTCTGTGTTTTGGAAAAGACTTCAATAAAACATCTACATTGAGCCCTGGTTCAAACCAGTAAGGTATTATTATCTCTACCTTGTAAGTAAGGCAAAGCCAAAAAAAGGTGACCATGATCTACCTCAAGGTTATAAGAGTAAGCAACAGCAAAGCCAATGCCACAATGTAGATCTCTAGCTTCCCAGGTTATTTTTCTATTATATTCTCCTGGGTTTTTTTTCCCACAATTAACAAGTAAAATAGCACATCCAGAATTTGCAAATGCAAGAGGCAGTAAGCCACTGCTTATGGCAAGGATTTAAGACATACTATGGCAAGACAAATAGACTGGAATAGTTGGGGGACATGGGAAAGAAATGGGTATTCACCTTGGGACCTGGTCTGCATCTTAACAGCTGAGAATTCTAGCACAATCAAAAGAAGGGAAGCTGCTACAAGAACTGCCTACATAGAAACCAGTGCTTCCCTGAAAATCTCACCAAACCAGATTATGGAATGTAATTAAAGTTAACAGACCTGGACAGGATAAAAAGACAGAAAATTTGGGGGACATGGGAAAGGAAAGAAGCCCCTCACCCTGCAATCTGATGACATTTCTCACCCACTGAGAATCAACAGCGTTAACTCAAGAAATCTACTCTTAACCCCCAAAGCTTGTCAGTACCTAACTGACAAGATCAGTAAAGACTAACAGATGGATATTAGCCGAAAGCAGAGAACACCAGAAACATGTCTATATTTTGTTGACAGTACAAAGGCATTTGACTGTGTGGATCACAACAAATTGGAGATAACTTTGTGAAGAATGGGAATACCAGAGCACTTAATTGTACTCATGCGGAATCTATACATGACCAGGAGTTGTTCAAACAGAACAAGGTAACACTACTTGGTTTAAAGTCAGAGAAGGTGTATATCAGGGCTGTATCCTTTCACTGTATCTTTTCCATCTCGATGCCAAGCAAATAATGTGAGAAGCTAGATTTTGTGAAGAAGAATGCAGATTGGAGGAAGACTCATGAACAACCTGCATTATGCAGATAACACAACTCTCCTTGATGAAAATGAAGAGGACTTGAAAAATTTACTGATGAAGATAAAAGAGTACAGCCTTCCATATGGATTGCACCTCAACATCAACAAAACAAAAATCCTTACAACTGATTCAGTAAGAAACTTCATGATAAATGGAGAAAAGATTGAGGTTATCCAAGATTTTGCTTTACTTGATTCTACAATCAACCTCTGTGGAAGGAGCAGTCAAGAAATCAAAAGACCCATTGCATTGGGAAAATCTTTTGCAAAAGACCTCTTTAAAGTGTTGAAAAGTAAAGATGCCAAATTGAACATGAAGGTGCACCTGCCTCATGCATGGTATTTTCAGTCATATCATATGGTTGTGAAAGCCAGATACTGAATAAGGGAGACAGGAGAATTGATGCTTTTGAATTATGGTGCTGAAGACAAATATTAAACATACCATGGACTGCAAAAAGAACTAACAGATCTTCCCTAGAAGAAGTGCAACCAGGGTGCTATTTGGGAGCAAGGATGGCTAGACTGCATCTTACATATTTTGGACATGTAGTCAGGAAAGACTAATCCCTGAGGGACATAATGTTTGGGAGAGTGGCAGGTCAATGAAAAAAGGAAAACCTTCAACTAGATATACTGACACAGTGTCTGTAACAATGGACTTAAAGATAAAAACGATCGTGTGCCTGGCACAGAATCAGGGAGTGTTTCAGTATGACATACATAGGGTTGCTATGAGTCACACTTGACAGCACCTAACAACAAAACGGAGACAATTCTCATCTTCCTAGGAGCTCTCAAACAAGAGTGTCAGAAACAAGAAATAGACTATGCTTACTTAGGCCCTGAATGTTTATGACCTTTAAGTTTAACATTACTAACACCCCTCTCCCTTCCCCAAGACTCAACACTGCACCCCATAAATATCTTACAATTTAAATTCTTTAGGATAAAAGGAATAGGTAAAGTAGCTCATCTTGCCTTTTCTTGTAGCACATTTCTGAGTCTACTTAATTTTTAAACCTTGTTTAATTTTTAAATCTAGTTAGAAAAGGGCACAAAATCATACATATACTCATCATAAAGACATCTAGATATGTCTCTCTCTCTAGACGCCCATGCTTGCTCTGGGCCATGTACTATCCCTTTCTTTTACCTAATAAACTTCAAACTACTTCACTTTCTTACTGTCTTGTCCTAAAATTCTTTTTTTTTTTTAATGGAGTCAAGAACCAGCTATCTTCCCTGACCGGAGGTCCCAAAAAAGGGAATTCTTTAGGGCAGATAGTAATGTTGACATATGGCACCCCTAAACCCACTGACATGCCCAATGTGGAGCTCCCTGAGAACTAAAGCAAAGTTGGTGAGTTTTCCTACCTGCTATGCCTCTACTTTGCCAGCTTATCCAACCAAAATTGGCAGTGGACTCTGGCAGCCATGCTCTCTGCCTGTCTCAGTACTTTTCTTTTACCCTGGAGATCTCTCCAGAAAGCTTCCTCAAACTTCCTCTCCTGGGCAGCCTGGCCAAACAGGGACTCCCAGGCCCAGGGTTTCCAGGCCAGCTCTGCCTTGGAGTCTTCCCTGGTGCTCTTCTGACTAGCCAAGGTAAGATCTCTTCTCTCTCTCTCTCTCTCTCTGTTCCTCTCTGCAGGCCCTATCAACTTGATGATCCTAACTTTGTCTCTAATGAAGTGAGGTTTTATGGAAGGACCCACATTCATTTCTTTACTATCCCCTAGATGAAAAATGTCCTGTATATTTAAAGCAACTTTCTTATTTCCATTTGGGAGACAAAGTAATTTCTAGAGACATCTCCCCCGCCCCCCACCTTGGTTAACTTTTTAAAGGGAGAGTTCACCTAAGACTTACATCCTTTTGTCTTTTAGCTTCCACTGGATGTATACTTAAAAGTGCCCTTACAAAGTTAGATTAAGTTCTTTTGTCTCTAAAATATAAATTTTACAACTTGAATCATACCTTAAAATATAAATATAAGATCGTTATTGTTATGTGCCTTTGAATCATGTCCAATTCATAGTGACCCTCATAGGGTTTTCAAGGGCTGATTGTTTCAGGATTGCCTCTGGGAGTGGACTGCCACATCCCTCTCCCATTTTTGTGGTGATGGGAATGGAATTCGGGACCTCAGAGACTGCAAAGCAGTGCTCTACCAACTGAGCTAAATCCCAGCAAATATAAGATTAAGGACTACTTAATGCCTTGAGTAAATTAATAAAACTGACAAATGATGTATTTAAATAGTTACAAAACTTTGGTGAACTGTATTGCCATGTATATTGTCTGCATTTGCTTGTGTTTATGTATTACCAAATAATACCAGCTTAACTTAAATATCAGTATTTAAAGAGTGCACTCTGATTTAATAGTTGTACGTTGCTTCAGGTTTTTTATTTTTTTTCCATTGGCTTCTGTTCGTGGTAATTGTTAATTTAATATAATTGTTTATGTGTTATTCTGTCAGTCTGGCTGTTAACTTGTGTTGAGTCAATGTTGTTTTATATGAGTATCTCCAAGACTGCATTATAGACTTCTTTTTTTTTTCTTTTTGCTTCCTTGCTCTGAGAAAAACCTGCAGTTCAAGATTTTGCCTCAAGCCAAGAGGGATAGGCATTCAAGAGTTAATTATCAAACTGACTAGGGTCTAGAGAAAAAAAAATGTAACAGGGACATTCTAAAATCTAAGCGGCTATAAATTTTGTTTAAGACATAAAGCAAATTAAAGGTTTTAAGTTTGGTCAAATAAACAAGTGATCTTAATTTGTTTCATTCTGCCATAAATATAATTTAGATTCAATGTTCCCTTTAAATTAGTTAATTTGTTTTACTATATTACTTGCTTTATAATTAAGGTTTTTACATGAAGGTTATATTATTTTAATTTGTGTGTATGTTCCTTTTGAATATATGTCTTATGGTGTGTTGTCTGATAAAGTCCCATCTAAAAATCTTCTATTCAAATCTGCTTATAAATAAATGAGCCCTCACATTAATTAAAACTGTTCAATTGGAGTCGGGCATGGTGGCCCACACCTGTAATCCAAGCAACTCGGGGGGCAGAGGCAGGAGCAGCTCAAGTTCAAGACTAGAGGCAATCTGCATAATTTAGGGAGACCCTGTCTCAAAAAGTTAAAAAAAAAATGGGCTGAGGGTGCATCTCAGTGGTATAGCACTTGCAAACATGTAAACTCGAGGCCCTGGATTCAACCACCAACCAAAAAGAAAAAAAGAAAAAAACTATCCAATTGGCCAAAATTCCTTTTAGTTCATAAAGTTTGATAAATAAGTTAATACTGTTAATATGTTTAGCCTGTGTTTATATCTATAATGCTGTGAGGATTAAGACAATTATATCCATGCTCTGTGTTTCAAATACAGCTTCCTGACATTTTATTAAAATATTAAAAAATCTTACTTTATTAAACAATGATTTTTTAATCCAATGTTTTTGTAAAGAAATAAGGCAAGGAAGAACCATCAAGAAAAAGAAAGAGTTAAGAGAAAGTTATGGATATGACAATATTTGTAAAAGGTTAAAGAAAAAGAAATATTTTAGATGAGAAAAGATTTTGTATGGTACACTTATGTCTAGAAAGTAGAGGGTTATTACAGGAAATGAACAAAATCAAGAAGCTAATACATGTTACAGATAGCAAAGAAGCAAAATATATGTAACAAGAACGTTTGTAAAAGACTTATTTAAAAAAATATTATATATGTGTGTGTGTGTGTGTGTGTGTGTGTGTGTGTGTGTGCGTGCATGTGTATTTGTTGTTGTTGTTGTTAGGTGCCGTCGAGTCGGTATCCGACTCATAGCGACCCTCTGTACAACAGGGGAAACACTATTACCAGTGCTTCTCTGCTGTTCATAGGGTTTTCAATGGCAGATTGATTTTTGGGAGGGGGTTGCCAGGTCCTTCTCCCAAGCCGACAGCTTCTGGTGTTCCCAGGCGGTCTCCCATCCAGGTACTAAGCAGGCCTGACCCTGCTTAGCTTCCGAGATCTGACGGGATCGGATGCCACAGGGCTACAGCTGCAGGTGCATGTGTATTTATATATATATATATATATATATACACACACACACACACACACACACACACACACACACGCACACACACACACACATATGTTGTTCTTGTTGGGTGTCCCTGAGTTAGGTCCAACTCGTGGCAATCCTATATACAACAGACGAAACATTCCTCAACACTGTGCCATGCTTGGCAGTATTGTTAGTGCTCTCTGCTATTCATAAGGTTTTCAATGGCTGATTGTTTTGGGGAATGCATTGCCAAGTCCTTCTCTCTCTGTCTCATATAGATAGGTAGATAGATAGATAGATAGATGATAGATAGATAGATAGATAGATAGATAGATAGATAGATAGATAGATGATAGATCGATAGATAGATAATCTGTTGTTGTTCTTGTTGTTAGATGCCATCAGGTTGAGTCTGACTCATAGCATCCCTCATTGAGTTTTCAATGGCTGATTGTTTGGGGATTGTTTTTCGAGAGTGGACTGCCACATCCTTCTCCCATTTTTGCAGTGCTGAAGATTGAACCTTGGTCCTCAAAGAGTGCAGAGCAGGCGCTCTACCAACTGAACTAAATCCCAGCCGTGTGTGTGTGTGTGTGTGTGTGTGTGTGTGTGTGTGTGTGTGTGTGTGTG
>VMDO01021510.1:22635-35383 GCA_007922755.1 Pedetes capensis | reverse complement strand
ACACACACACACACAGACACACACACACTATATATATAATATATAATGTTTTATGTGTATGCATACATTATGCATAATGTATGTATATAAAAAAGGTATGTGTATAAATACATGTTGATAGGTAAATAAATGTATGAAAGACGCACCTGGCAGCCCACTCCCAAAACAATCCTGAAACAATCAGCCACTGTAAACCCTATGAACAGCAGAGAAGCACTGACACGGGACTGGGCAGGGCACAGTGTGGGGAGTGTTTTGTTCTGCTATACATTTGGTCTCTATGACTCAGACCTGACTCAATAGCACCTAACAACCACAACAAATAAATATAAATATATAATATATAATAAGTATAGAAACATACACATCTATGTATTTATTTATATTAGTAATATACATAATATTATGTAATATATATAATATTATAGTATACATTAGTAATATACATATCTGTATATATCTATATAAATATATATATATATGTGTGTGTGTGTGTGTGTGTGTGTGTGTGTGTGTGTGTCACCCTCCAGCTAGGAAATCCTTTTAAATAATGTGCAACACTTTGGATTGGGCTTTTTTTTTTCCCACTCAAATAATTCCCTGGGGTTTACTGAAGTCGATGCAGGTATCAGTAGCTCATTCCTTTTTATTGCTGACCAGCATTCCGTGGTAGGGATAGACCAGTTTATTCACTCCCTGAAAGACGTCTGCTTGTTTCCAGTGTTGCCTTTTATAAACAAAGCTGTTATGGACATTCCTTTATAGGTTTTTGGTGTGCCCATACTGTCATTTTTCTTCAATAAATGCCTAAAAATGCAACCATTGAGTCACATGATAGTTGCATGTTTCAACTTACAAGAAACCGCCAAGCTGATGTTCAGAGTGGCTGTGCTGTTTCACATCCCACAGATGACGCACCAATGACCCAGTTTCTTTGCATCTCCCACAGCATTTGGTAGTGTCTGTTGCTGTTTGATAGTATTTCACCTGTTGTACGCAGGGTCGCTATGAGTCAGACACCATCTCAACGACACCTAACAATAATTTTTTTTTACATGAAACATCTCCTCTTTTTAGATAATACAAAGATTATTTTTAACCAAAATTTGAGAACTTTTATTTTTGGTTTAATATATGACCACACTATTAGTGTTTTGAAGATGTAGAGGGGTTTAGTGAGAAGGCAAAGATGGAGCCAAAGGGAACAGTCCTGCCCTGGTTCTAGCAGAGTCTGCCTAGTTTATACTTAACATTGTATTTTAATGAAACACTTCTTTTCCTCACGCTGCCTGTGGTTAGCTTTATAACACTGCCCAACCACACAGAAAGCCTGTTTCCAGCCTCCCCCCTCTAATTCTTTGCACACCTGGTCAGTGCTTGATCGACCAGTAATGTGGACATCATAATATTTTCCCTTCATGCCTAGAGAGAATTTTAGGTCCTTCATATGAGATCCCGAATGCACCCTGAAAATACTGTAAAGACGTATTATGTTGACGTGGAACATGTTATGGTGGCTGGTGTTATTAGTGAAGACGGGCTCCATGTTCAAGCAGGGGTCGTCATGCTGAAAAGTCAACCTGTGAACACACACATTTTGGAGAAAACATCGTGACTTCCATCTACTGTGTTTCTGAATCCAGGCCTGCACTTGCCACAAGCCGGCCATTTGTTCAGGTTTTCGAGTCCCCCAGAGCTAAACCTCACCTCTTTATGAGGCGTCTTTCATGCGAAGAGGGGCAGAGGGAAGACATCTGTTCTGAGGTTAGTCACAGAAAAATCCCAATTCTAAAACTGCCAGTCCTTTCTTGAATGCCTTCAGCCTGGGGAGCTCATTTTCCAGCACTATATCTGACAGTGCTTCTCTGCTGTTCACAGGGTTTTCAATGACTCATTGTTTCAGGCGTGGGCTGCTGGGTCCTTCTCCTTAGTGTGTCTTAGTCTGGAAGCTCAGCTGAAACCTGTCTACCGTGGTGACCTTGCTGGGATCTGAGATATTGGTGGCACAGCTTTCAGCATCACAGCGACACCCAAGCCCCACAGCATAAGCTGACAGACCCGTGGGGCCTCCTTTCCCATAAATCCCCTTTATTACTGAAAGCACCCGAATGTATTTGCGCGTGCAGTGTAGACATTCTCTACTCGCTGGCGTGGAAATTGGCGAGGGTTTGCCAGTTGGCTCACGGCGGGACTTGCGAGGATGCTGACAGTTTTCGCATCTGGGGAAATTTCTGTCATAGAGAAGATGCAGGAGCAATGCCGGGCATCTCTGAGAGGCGAAAAGCTCTTCACAGGGAGACGTCTCTACATCTGAGTACCAGCGGAGTGCATTCTCTGACTCATGACTGTGGAGGGAGGCAGAAGACCAATGGGTTTGATTATTCAAGCCAGAATACAAAGCTCAAAAATAAAAGTGTCCGAGGCACAGGATCTCCTTTGAAGCGATGAAAATGGTCCAGAGTCATTTAGTGGTGACGGCTGTGCATGATCTTGAATGCATTACGCGCCACTGGAATTGGCTAAGATGGTGGAAAAAAATGAAAGCAAGCCATTCGATTCAAACCTTTCAATGAATCCTACCCCGAGTTAGTTTTCCATGGGGAATTCACATAAGTTGTTGTTGTTGTTGTTAGGTGCCATCGAGTCGGTATCTGACTCATAGCGACCCTCATAGGGTTTTCAATGGCAGACTCTTTCGGGATTGCCTTGGGAGTGGATTGCCAGGTCCTGTTCCCATTTTGCGGTGCTGGGAATTGAACTTCAGGCTTCAGAGACTGCAGCGCAGCGCTCTACCCACTGAGCTAAATCCCAGCCCACATAAGTAGTAGAAAGTATTATTTCCTAGACGTTTCTGTGGCCTGGCATCCAGAGAAAATGGTAATAATTATATAAAGCACTTAAGTAAATGAGGGATTTGAGGATGCCTGGCAGCCCACTCTCTAAGTAATCCTGAAACAATCAGCCATTAAAAACCCTATGAATAGCAAAGAAGCACTGGCCTAGTGCTAGGCATGGCACAGTGTCGGGGAGTGTTTCATTCTGTTGTACATCAGGTGGCTATGAGTTGGAGCTGACTCCACGGCACCTAAAAGGAAGAAAAAAAATAGGAGGCTTAAAAAATTCATTGCATTTTCTTTATATTCTATCATTAAGATAAGAGAAATAAAAACAGACAGGATTAAGGGTGATATTAAATACTGAATTCATAGAGAACTTCCAAACACAATCATTTGAAAATTTTAAAATGAGAAGCTTCAGTACGTTTGGTGTTAGTGTCACTTTTCCCTCCAGCTTTATTGAGACATAATTTATTGCACAATAAAATTGATGTATTTTAAATGAACACTGATGAGTTTTGACAATATTAGTCAGCCTTGTAACTAAGACAGCCAAGATATAGAACAACTGCATCATGTCCTTCAATTCTCTCTCATTACTTTGCAGGTGACTCCCAGACCTCACCCTGAGACCAGGCCACCTTTGATTTCTTTTTTATCACCAGAGAATATACGTTGTTTTCTTGTGATTTATTTCTCTAGTTTTATTAGTAGTTTAATGTATTGTTTTTGTTGTTATTAGGTGCCACTGAGTTGGGTCTGACTCATAGCAACCCAATGTATAGCTACAGAAACTCTCCCTGACACTGTGCCATGTCCCGCACTGTGTCAGTGCTTCTGTGCTATTCATAAAAGTTGATGGCTGATTGTTTCGGGATTGCTTCAAGAGTGGGTTTCCAGGTCCTTCTCCCATTTTTGTGGTGCTGGGGATCGACCTCAAGGCCTCAGAGAGTACCCAGCGGCACTCTACCCACAGAGCCAAACCCTAGTCCTTATGGAGGATAATTAATACTTATAATAACTTTTTTTTCTGGTACTTGGGAGTTGAACCCAGGGTCTCACACATACTTTCTGCAAGCCTTCATCCACTGAGACATAGCCCCAACCCAGTTTTTACTTTGTATTTTGAGGCAGGGTCTCGCTAAGTTATGCAGGCTGTCTCTGGCCTTGAACTTGCGATCCTCCTGCCTCCAACTCCTGAGCCGCTGGGATGACAGGTGTGCGCCACTGTGCCCGGCAAGGAAGTTCCCTTTTCAGAGGTAAGCCAGGAAGGCTAAATAGATTTCAGGTAGCTGAGAGACCCACCCCAGGGTACACAGCCTGGAATCCAGATTCTGCCGTTGACTTTGACCTAATAAGTTACGCTCAGGGTGCGTGGACTCTGGGCTGGGAAGGAGGCTGGGGATTCTTCCTGCATCACCCATGACGGCTGTAGGGAACGGAGCTAATTCCAGCTGCCACCGGAAGAAGGGCGTCTGCAGGACTTCCGTGTGGGGGACCCAGGAAGAGCCGAGAAACCAAGGGTCAAGGAAAGGCAGGAACAGGTGCCACTGTGGGCCACAACCCCATTTTCACCTCAGCCCCTGAGTTTCCTTGTTCCTTCCTTTCTAAATGCTGACCAACGGTTCCTGGTCCTTCCATTAATTAAATCAGCAAATATCCATTAACGCGTGGCTTTTCCTGACTCTGTTCTGGACTCTATCATTAGATAGATCTGTGACTCCCTTTCCACCAAGAAATCAACCTCTCTCCTTCTGGTGTTTCTATTTTAGCAGAAGGAGAAAGAAAAAATGGAGAAACTGTGTAAATAACTACATCCTATAGCATCCTTGCCTCGGGACCTAGCCCTGTGGCATCCGATCTGGGAAGCTAAGCAGGGTCGGGCCTGATTAGTCCTTGGATGGGAGACCACCTGGGAACACCAGGTGCTGTAGGCTTGGGAGACGGACCCAGCAACCCACTCCCAAAAAACAATCAGCCATTGAAAACCCTATGAACAGCAGAGAAGCACTGATAATAGTGTTTCACCTGTTGTACATAAGGTTGCTATGAGTGGGGTACCGACTCAATGGCACCTAACAACAAGAAGTGTAGTGCTAGCTGCACGTGTGTGTGAGTGTCTGTGAGTGTGTGTGTGTGTGTGTGATTTTTTTTTCAACTTGAGGAGGCTCCCTTTTATTCCTAGTTTACTGAGAATTTTATCCTGAATTTTTGTTGGATTTTTCTAGATGCTTTTCCCCTCTGGATATGACCGTGTGGCTTTTCTTCCTTAGCTTGTCGATGTGGGGAATTGCGCTAATTGAGTTTTGAATGTGGAAGTAACCCTACATTCTTGGGATAAATCCTGCTTGGTCCTGGTGTATAGTTCTTTGAATATGCTGCTGGACTCTGTTTGCTAACATGTTGTTAAGGACTTTTACTTTCCTGTTCATATGAGATAGCGGTCCCTTGCTGTGTTTTTTTGTGGTGCCTGTGGTTTGGATGTGCGCAGCTCTGCCTGTGTGGATGGTAATGCGGAGGCGGCACTCCTTCTCTGTCTGTCCTGGGCAAAAGGACATTGTCCTGCCAGGCCTAAGGAAAAATCTGTGGGAATTCCTAAGCCCGTTGGAGGCAGAAAGAACTCACAACTGTCTATACTCGGACATCTCGCTATTTGCCTGTCGATTTTTAATAGAAACCGTTCTGAGTTCGAAGAGAAACCGTACCACACGCAGGCTTGCAGAGTGGCTGTCTAGAAGGTAAGCAGGTAGCCCGTCGGGACTGCAGCCTGCCGTTTACATTTCTGCCCTTATCCTTTGTGGTTCACTGATCTTCACCAAACCTCTCAGTCGTCAGTGTTGGGATCGCCACCAGCTTATCACAGGCCTTCTGGAAACCTTTTACAGGTTTGTGCTGTGCAGCTTCAGAGAGAAAGAAGCTGCTTCTGTTTGTTATCAGCTGGATAAAGAAATGCAACCCTGTTTTCCGCCCTAAGATTATCATAAGTTTGACAATGGACAGTGGGAATTGGCAATGCTGATTTCACACTTCCGTGGACACCTCAGCATCCACTCTGCGTACGGGAGGTGGAGAGATGGGAGGGAGCCCCCGCTCTTTGTCCTTTGTGGCACCGTTGTGGAAAGCGTTTATCTTCACACAAAACAGCCCCGTAACTCCACCTGTCTATCTCCGCTCTGTCTTCAGAGACAGATCTTAGGAGGCACCAATTTTCCTGATACGATGAACAAGGTTTGTGACAGGTGCTGGGCTCAGAGGACTTGCTGGAGCCCGTGCTTCTGGTCGGTCCCTTTATTTTGGAGTGTCAGGCACTGTCTCACTGACAACCCACTCTGCCCATGGCGAGGGAAGCCCGCAAACCGCCAGGCTCTCCGATCGGACTCTGATGGGATCCGAGAGAGCGGGCTGTTTTCCTGCCTTGGTTATCTTCTTGTTTCTGAGTCTGGCTGTGTCTTATTTGAGGAGATCCTCGGTAACTAGCCGGCAGTCCCTCCTTTCCTTGAAGGAGGGCGCCCCGCCTCAGCTCATGGTAGCCGTCTGCTCTGGGTTGGTGTGCTGTGTTGGTAACCGTCTCTGATCACATGAGCTCTGGAACAGCAAGGGCAGTGGCTGAATTTCTAATCACGGTGTGGAGCCTACGGTCTGCGCAGGGCTCAGCGCTGGAACTGGAATAGTTAATGCCGAACAGTAGTGACAGCTACCTCATGAGGGACAGGCGCCAGATATTCCTAAAAACAAGATGGGTCTCCAGGTGGGTAATCGGGTTGCTTGTTTCAGCCTAACCTGTGTCTTGGACGTCCCCTATCATCCGTCGATGCGGAATATCATGGCTTCTTTTGACACTAAATAGGGCTCAGGACAGAAGCAGTTTCTGAGAAGAGGGTTGAAGTTATGTGGCCTATTTGGGAGTTGCAGAAGCATGAAAGAGTCGAGGGGAGGTAATCTGGGGAGGGAGGAAGAGAACCCTAAAACCCAGCTCCCACTGTGGGCAGCTGAGGCTTTATCCTGCAGGGGAAATTGGGGGTGTGTCATTGTTGTTGATTGTGAGGTGCCCTGGAGTCGTGTCTGACTCATAGCGACCCTCATAGAGTCTTTAATGGCTGACTGTTTTGGGATTACCTTGGGAATGGATTGCCACGTCCTGCTCCCATTTTTGCGGTGCTAGGAATTGAACCTGGGGCCTCAGGGACTGCACAGCAGCGTTCTACCAACTGAGCTAAGTATTTCAGACTTGTTCTAGGCAAGAGTTTGTAAAGGGGCTGGGATATTTACATCTCCATCCCCAGCGGTCCCTCGTTAAGGATGTGAATGTCCCAGGAGCTGTTAATTCCCAGTCTCTTCCACCTGCCCTGATACATGGGTCAGTGGGTTCCGTCCGGTCAAGGTCGATCAGCCAGCAGAGATGCAGGTGCTGCTGTGCACAGAAATGGTGACACAATCCGGAGATACCAGAGGAGCACTGGGGCCGGCCGTGAAGACCGTGGCCCGCCAATGCATCAGTGATCATTTGCTGTTTTTATCCTCTTGACTCTCGGACCTACCCCCTGCTAACAGGAAAATACCCTTTTGTGCGCGAGATGATACACGCGCGAGCATCTTGGGAAGCCTTGCATACACTGTAAAGGGCGGCACAAGGACATTGCTATTACCATCATTGTGATTGTTCTTATTATGATGGCTTGATTATAGTCATCAGCCCCTGAGAGCGTTCACAGAATGCACTTCCTCGAATAAAAGTAAGATGAGAAATTTAAACACAATTCCAGCTACACATAATCAATAATCGTCCAAACCAAGGCCCGGCGTTTTGCTGGAGTGAATTGACAAATGAGGGAATGATCATGCAGACCTTTGTTAATTGCGTCTCCCTTGGGAACGAAGGCTGGTTCCACGTTACCAGGGGTCCGCGTGGATAACGCATGTTTTAAGTAAGCAAGAGGCTGTTAGATCTGACTCTGACATCTAACTCTTCCGCTGACTTGCTGTTAAAACTGCCCAGTGCTGCTTTGCAAACCTACTCTTTTTATTCTTTGTCATTGTTTTTTTCACTAGTAATTTTTTTTAGTTCATGAACAGCTTTACGGGTCTCATGATATTTCCTCACATGCATATCATTATACATTGCTCATATTCACCTCCCCCGTCACCCTATCATGACCCTCCTTCCCACCACTGACCCCTTCTGCTTGATTATCTTGTTTCGGTTGTTGTCAGTTGCCCTCGAGTCAGATCCGACTCATAGCAACTCTATGTACAACAGAATGAAACACTCCCCGACACTATGCCATGCCTGGCACTATGACAGTGCTTCCCTGCTGTTCATAGGGTTTTTGATGGCTAATTGTTTTGGGAGTGGGCTGTCAGGTCTGTCTCCCAAGCCTACAGTATCTGGTGTTCCCAGGCGGTCTCCCATCCTAGGACTAACCAGGTCTAACAGTGCTTAGCTTCCGAGATCTGAGGGGATCGGAAGCCACAGGGTTACGGCTGTGGGCTAGAGCTTAAATTTAGTAGTATTCAAATAACTAATAGTCTACATTTCCGGTGGGTAACATGTCTAGAATCCTCTCAGGATTCTCCCTCGTGCAAGGCACAGGGCAATAATTTCATGGTTGTGAATCGACCCTATTTAATTAGAAACAATAAAACCCCACTGTACTTAACCACAACGACACCCGGAAGTGTCAGATTGGGTGTAATTCACCCACATACCCGAGAGTCAGGCGCGTGGACCTGGGGAGGGTGGCCGATGCCGGCTGTGTCTGTGGTGGTGGTGCCGGCCTTGCCGATCCACTCAGATTCAGTGTGATTTCTCCCTTGCTCCTTGTGCCGGCTGCTCGTAACTGGAAACCTGAGTATTTGTTCATTTTCTCATTGTCCTCAGACAAAGACCTCTCAGATCCCCAGAGCCGTCTCTCCCGCAGCCGTCCATCGCCCGTCTGCTCCCTGCTCCCTCCACCGACAGCTATTCAGGCGTTTATTTCAGATCACAAACCGAGGGGCCTTTGAGTCTGGGCTTTTGAGATCCAAATGGGCGGCCCTGGAAAATCATTATTCCACAAAGGTCCGTGCAGGGCCCCTGTCATCGCAAAGAAGGGGAAGAAAAGAAAGAAAGGCTGACAAACCCTCACAGTGCTCTCTCGTGTGTAGAATGACCGGACGCTGTTCTAGGCTGTTCCAGGCAGAGTCTCCCATGCTGGCTTGCATCCCCCAGCGTAAGGAGTTCCCAGCTTCTCTGTTTGAATCCACGTGTGACCCAACAGAGTCGTTTGCTGCCACATGGAGATGGTGACATTCTAAGGGAGATGCGGAAGAAAGGGAATCAAACGTATCAGGGGGGTGGCGAAGGAAGGGTCAGCTCCGTCTGGAGAGAAGCCCACGTACTGGAGGGGCGAGAGTTAGATACACATGGACGAAATGTCTAGCTCTGTACTCAGGGACTAAGATCAGTGAGTACAGGAACTTCTGCCAGGCACGTGGCTGCATGTCCATATGTCCTGCCACTCTCTGACATAGGTCCTCTCATGCCCACTGATGGGGGACAGGGATATAACCAGATGGCCAGCTTGACGAAGGCCATACAGCAGTCGGGCAAGTGCAGAGGTGAGGCCAGGCGGTCTGGCATGACGGCTCACGCTCGGATGACTATGGGACATTTCGGTCAGTCTCTGCGCAGTCTGGAACTCAGATCTGAGGCCTGTGGGACAGTTCCGTTGCCTCAGCCCTTTAAAGTGAATCCCGCGCGGGGTGCGGTGCTGGATGCCTGTGGTCCCAGCGACTTGGGAGGCGGAGGCAGGAGGATCGTGAGTTCGAGGCCAGAGGCAGCCTGTGAAACTTAGTGAGACCCTGTCTCAAGATCTAAAAAAAAAAAAAAAAGAGGAAGAAAAATAAAGGAGCTGGAGGGTGTGGCCCAGTGGTAAAGCACAGGCAAAGGCTGCATGAGGCCTTGGGTTCAGCACCCAAGGACCGCAATAAACAAACAAACAAACAAATAAATAAAATGAATCTCCTCAATGTTAGACATGGAACTGTACATAAAACGATCTAGAGAAAGAAGGGATCTTTTGTTAATGTCACAAAAATATGAAGTGTAATGATGGGAGAAATTTATCTTTAAGTCTTTAATCATGGTAAAGCGTCTAATTCACGTTTGTTAAATTAATGCTTTTTAAATGAGCAAATTTCATCACTTATTACTGGTGATTTATTATATTTTTATTATGAATATGCCCAGTCTCTACAAATAATGCCTGCAGCCATACCACTGTGGCATCCGAACCACTGTGGCATCTGACCCTGTTAGATCTCGGAAACTAAGCAGGGTTGGGCCTGGTTAGTCCTTGAATGGGAGACCACCTGGGAACACCAGGTGCTGTAGGCTTGGGAGAAGGACCCGGCAACCCACTCCCAAAAAAATTAATCCACCATTGAAAACCCTATGAATAGCTGAGAAGCACTGACAATGCTGTTTCACCTGCTGTACGTAGGGTCACTATGAGTCAGACACTGACTGGATGGTGCCTAACAACAACAACAGCTGCAGATAATAAGCATATATGTTACTTTTTTAAGACAAAGTACTACATGAATGTTGTTATTAAATCAAATTTAAATATTTTGGTATTGGAAAAAAAATCTTTTTTTTAATACAGAAGAGCAATGAGAGGGTGGGGGAGTCTTTTCCCCACCCTTGTCTTGAGGCGGGAAACGGCAGGGGGCAGAACCACAGTGGACTGGGCTGAGAACGACTTAAATGGCGAATGATCAGCTCTTGTCTACAGGTTTGCAGAGATGAGATAAAGTTGGGATTTCTATTGCAACACAATAAGCAAATTGAAGGCCAATTATACCAGCTCATCAAAAAAAAAAAAAAAAAAAAAAGAAAGAAAGAAAGAAAGGGAAAGCTGGCTAGCTATAGAGGATTTTGCATTTCTGAGTAGAACGACTTTTCAGATGAAAGAACTTATTACAAGAAATTGCGAACATCTGGGCCATCAAAGGCAGAGTGCGGTGAGTAATTGGACAATCATAGCCTGGCATCCATTTGAATCGGAGGCACTTCCTCAACTCCCAGCAGGGAGAGTGTTCAAAATCCCACATCTAAGGGGAACACAGCTCAGCCTTGAAAACATGATCTTTTTTAAATACCTGGTTGTTCTTTGGCTATGAAAGAAATCTATTTTGGGAAATGGTGTTCCGTCAAGTTCTTCTTGGAACCCAAGCAGCAGAGACGTGGTTGGTTCTGATCTGTGTATTTTACCTACTGGCTTAACTTTTACCAGCTGCCCGTTAGGATCTTAGAAGACATAGTGTTCATAGGAATCCATAATGACTCTATTTCTTCTCATTTTATACCTTTCTTCTCGATGATGTTGATACAGCCAGGCCAGCTGTGCTAAAATCCTTCAGGTTCCCACAAGCTTAGATCTTAAATGTCCGCCAAAGGCCTGTGTGTCGATGGCTTGACCCCCAGAGTGACACCATCGTGAGGTGGTGGATCCTTTAAGAGGCGGGGCTTAGCGAGAAGTCTTTAGGTTATTGGCAGAATGAATGAGAATTTGAGACACTTCCACCCCCTTCACTCTTTTCCTCTTCCCGGCCATGAGATGAGTTGTTTTGCTCCACTCCCGCTCCAGCCATGAGAAGCTGCCTGAAGACAATGGGGCCAACCCAGCATGGGCTAGACCTTCTGAGACTCTCAGTCAGAATAAACCTTCCCCCTTCATAAGCTGGTTATCAATAATGGAGAGCTATCATGGTGTTGACGCAGCTCAAAGAACACAGCCTTCAGTGTGGATGGCACCTAAAAAGCAACGAAACAAAAATCCTCGCTGAGTCAGTACACAACTTCTTGATAAATGGAGGAAAGATTGAGGTTGTCCAGGATTTTGCTTTACTTGGTTTGACAATCAACACCTACAGAATCAGCAGTCAAGAAATCAAAGACGCATTGCATTGGGAAAAGCTGTTGCAAAAAGATCTCTTTAGAGTGGTGAAAAGCAAAGATGTCAAGTTGAAGGCGAAGGTGCGCCTGACTCATGCCATGGTATTTTCAGTCACATCATAATGTTGTGAAAGCTGGGCAGCAGATAAGGGAGACAGGAGAAGAATTGAAGCCTTTGAATTATGGTGCTGGAGATGAGTATTGAATATATGATGGACTGCCAAAAGAACCAACAGATCTGTCCTAGAAGAAGTGCAAACAGACTGCTCCTTGGAAGCAAGGATGGCTAGACTGCATCTTACATATTTCAGAAATGTAGTCGGGAGAGACTAATCCCTGAAGAAAGACATCATGTTTGGGAGAGTGGCAGGTCAGCGAAAAACAGGAAAACCCTCCGCCAGATGGATTGACACAGTGTCTGCAACAATGGGCTTAAACATAAATAAGATCGTTTACATAACAATGTCAGGTACTGTTTTGTTCTGATGAAAATAACGGTTGCCATGAGTCTCACCAATTGGATGGCACTTTAACAATAACCCAGTGCCATACCCGTGTTTTTCACTAACAAGTCCCTGCTGTGACAAGCTTTGGACTGTTCATGAGTGGGTCTAAACTTGCCTCATCTGTCTTTTGCTCATACCATTATGTCCTCCATCTATGTGATAGTGACAATGTGCTGGCGTTACTGTGTCCTATTTTAGATTGAACACTGAGTTAGAAATTTTACATGTGTGCATTAATTCTGACTTTTTAATAGTCCCTATAGGTAGTAACGCCTGCAGCGGTAGCCCTGTGGCATCCGATCCCGTCAGATCTCGGAAGCTAAGCAGGGTCAGGCCTGGTTAGTACCTGGATGGGAGACCGCCTGGGAACACCAGAAGCTGTAGGCTTGGGAGAAGGACCTGGCAACCCCCTCCCAAAAATCAATCTGCCATTGAAAACCCTATGAACAGCAGAGAAGCACTGACAA
>VMDO01021510.1:0-22535 GCA_007922755.1 Pedetes capensis | reverse complement strand
TAGGTAGTAATGGTCTATAGCCATACCACCCTGGCACTGGATCTTGTCAGATATCGGAAGCTAAGGAGGGTCAGGCCTGGTTAGTCCTTGGATGGGAGACCTCCTGGGAACACCAGGTGCTGTAGGCTTGGGAGAAGGACCCAGCAACCCACTCCCAAAAAACAATCTGCCATTGAAAACCCTATGAACAGCAGAGAAGCACTGACAATAGTGCTTGGCATTGTACAGTGTCAGGGAGGGTTTTTTTCTGTTTTAGGTAGGGTCACTGTGAGTCGGATCTGACTCAAGAGCACCCAACAAAACTACAGCGTAATGGTGTCTTCTCATTCCTTTTCCTCTCCTTCTTCCTTATCCTCTTCCTCCTTGTTTTGAGCTGGAGGCTACTCCTGGCCGCTCACAAAGAACGTACTGAGCTATCTCTGTCCCAGAGATGTTTCGCCTCATCACAGCTAAGCTTCCTGTTAGAGGACCTGGGAAGCTGGCGAGGTGCGTTTACCTATGCTACCCCTGCCCCAGCTGGGATTCAGCTCAGTTGGTAGAGCGCCGCTCCACAGTCTCTGAGGGCCTGGGTTCGATTCCCAGCACCACAAAAATGGGAGCAGGACGTGGCAACCCACTCCTGAGGCAATCCCGAAACAGTCAGCCATTGAAAACCCCAGGACACAACTCAATGGCACCCGACAACAACAGCAACCCCTGCCCAAGGGAACCCTCAGTATACCTCCAAAGCCTTTTCCCCAGGTTTACTGAAACCTTGAAGGAAGTGGGGGAGTGCCCTCTTTCCATCACAAAGCACAGCTCTTCTTCCACATCTTTCTGGAAGCTTCCATCCTGATTCATACACTAGGCATGTGCGGCACATCACAGATGCAGATTGTACTCCATGGCCAGGACTGACTCCACTCGTAGACGCTATTTTCAGTCACAAGCCAGGCACAGTGGCACACGCCTGTGATCCCAGCAACTTGGGAGGCTGAGGCAGGAGGATCCAGGCTCGAGGCCAGAGGCAGCCTGCAGAACTTAGCGAGACCCTGTCTCAAAATTTAAAATGAAAAGGGGCTGGGGGTGCAGTTGAGGGCTAGAGCACTGGACTGGCGTGCGTGAGGTCCTGGGTTTAACCCCCAGTACCGAAGAAACAAACTGAACTTATTCTCAGTAAATGAAGAGTCACTTTTCTAACATCCATCATTTAGGCTAGAAAACAAATCCTGAGCTTAATATTTCATTCTTCTCCAATACTCTGTCAGATATGGCTTGATTGTGAAAACAGCTCAGGACTTTTAAAAACTCTGAGGCTCCCGGGGCGTGTCCATTTAATCCTAGTTTCTTGACGATTTTGCGATTTTTACCACCACGTCTCTGCGTGTGTTAACCCCTGACCTCCTGAGAGCCACGTCGTGTTTCGCGCTTGAGAATCCACGCTCTGTCAGGAGAATTTAGACTTCCTTCCTTATTCCCTTTGAGGAGCATGACAGATCTTTGGCACATACTACTGAAATGCTGTTAGGTTCAGTGGAAGAGTCTGTAAAATGTGATTTTCTTCAGCTGTATTACTATATTAGGGTTCTCCAGACAGAGTCAGTGGGAGATACAGGTATATCCAGCTATATACACACATACAAACACATAGACATATATAATCTATATATCAAATACTCTATAATAATATAATACAATTTATAAATATCAATATATCTGTGGGCTGGGGTTTAGCGCACTTGGTAGAGAACTGCTCTGCACTCTCTGGGGACCTGGGTTTGATCCCCAGAATTGCAAAAACTGGAGAAGGACATGGTAATCCACTCCCAAAGCAATCTTGAAACAATCAGCCATTGGAACTCTATGAAGGTCGCTATGAGTCAGGTGCAACTCATAGTGACCCTAAGTCCACCAGGACGAAACACTGCCAAACACTGTGCCAGGCACATCATCTTTTTATGTTTGATCCCATTGTTGCAGCCACTGTGTTTCTTCTCTTTGTGAGTCATGCCACATCAGCAACTGGAGGTCTCAGGTGCTTTAATCCATTCCTGTCATTAAGATCAACTGTACTTTGAGGAGGCAACGCTTCCCCAGTCATCTCTTGAATGCCTCCCAGCCCGTGGGGCTCATTTTCTGGCACTACATTTGACAGTGCTTCTCTGCCATTTATAGGGTTTTCAGTGGCTAATAATTTGGAAGTGGGCTGCCAGGTCCTTCTCCCTCATCTGTCTTCGTCTGGAAGCATGGCTGAGCCCTGTCCACCATGGGTGCCCTGCTGGTATCTGACATACCGGTGACATAGCTTTCAGCATCACAGCAACACACAAGCCCCAAAGTGTGACAAGCTGACAGGCACATGGGGGGACCTCTACATACGTATGTATATAATTTATTATAATTTATTGGGGTCAGTTTGATCACACGATTATGTCAATGAAAAGTCTTGGATGTTCCATTTCTGCCACTCGCGAGCCAGAGACCTAAGGAAGTCTCGAGGCCTGAGAACCAGGTGCCCCAATGGTGTAAATCCCAGAGGACAGTGAACCTGCGATAAGATGCTCCAGTTCAAGCAGCGAGGCAGGGAAAGGGGCTGCCCCCGCCTTCCTCTTTTATTCTTTTCTGGCCCTCAGTGGGTTGGCCGATGCCCAGCCACATCGGGTAGGGCAGTCGGCTTTGGTAAGTCTTGCAGATTCAAATCGGAACCTCAGCCAGCGACACCTGGCAGAGACGTCCAGAAATGAGGTTTGGGGACCTCGTGGCCCATTTAAGTGGACCCAGAAAGTTAGCCATCACAGCGGGTAAAATAAAGAACGGACCTTGTCAGCGGGGTTTTAAGTTATCCACTCCTAACGACCAAACTTCTGACTCCCAATCATCCGACACCCTCCTTTGTGGAAGAGATCAGCCGCTATTCATGAGATCAAGTCAGTTGACTATCTCAGAAGATAAACACTTTAAGTTCTCCTGAGCCTCAGTTTCCCTAACTGTAAACCAGTGACCTTGAGTTTTGATTTAGTTTTTCTCTTTTTATTAGCACGTAGTAATTGTCACCCACAATGTCTGCCAGCTTGTTCTGCTGCGGGGGACCAGCGTGTTAATGTGATGCTGAAAGCTGTGCCACCGGTATCTCAGACACCACCAGCAGGGCCACCCATGGTGGACAGGTTTCAGCTGAGCTTCCAGACCAAGACAGACCAGGGAGAAGAACCCGGCAGCCCCCTCTTGAAACAATCAGCCATTGAAAACCCTATAAATAGCAGGGAAAGACTGTCAGATGCAGTGCCAGAAAATGAGGCCCCCAGGCTGGAGAGCATTCAAGAAACAACTGGGGAAGAGCTGTGTCCTCAAAGCAGAGTCGACCTTAATGACGGGAATGGAGGAAAGCCCCTGGGACCTCCTTTTGCTGATCTGGCTCTACTCAAAATAAGAAGAAACAGAGTAACTGCAACAATGGGCTCAACCATAAAAAGACCACGTGCGTGGCACAGCGTCGGGTGTTGGGAACTCTTTCGTTCTGTTGTACATAGAGTTGCCATGAGTTGGATCCAACTTGAAGGCATCCAATAAACCAACCAAACGTATTAATTATACAGAATAACGGACCTCATGGTAACATTTCTGTGCATAAGTATAATGTGCTTCGATCATATTCCTGAGTGTGGATCTAAATGTCACGTCATACGCGCCCGGTAGTGCCATTGCATAGCTTAAGTTCTCCAGAAACAGGATTGTTATCCTTGCTCCTTAACGAGAATCTCCCTTCTCCGGAGGCCTTCCCGTGGCCTCGACTGCCTGGCATCCCCTGGAACTCTCTTACACAGCCTTGAACTTCAACTGTAAGCCGCATCCTGTCAGCTCTTACTTCGGGGGAGGTTGACAGGCGCCTGTGACATCAGGCTGGGTCTGTTTTCAAAGACTGATAGAAAATAGACCAGGGGCAGCTCCTGGAACATAAGTCAGGAGACATATTTATGTCTTCCTGCCTGCAGACAGGGCCACGGTAACCTCTTGAGAGACCCCAGGCTAGACGGTGCCTGAAGATTTATCAAGAGGCCCGGGGAGGCTCAGGGAAATCAGCAGTTTTGCTGATTCTACAGCAGTTTCTCCAAGAGCTTGCATTGGCCTCATTTCATCTGAGTTCACCAGAATGGAATAATTTCAAGGAGACAGGAATTGAGACCCTCATAGTATCTCATGGCCCGGGGTCTAAATCATAAATCAACTTCTGCCCACTTGAAATGGAAACCCCACCTGGGTCTTCCAGAAACTTCCAAAGAATGTAGCTGGCATGTTGAGTGGACCCGAGACATTTCTAGACAGATAGTTGGTTTTCAGGTTTAGCTTAGTTGGTAGATTGCTGCTCTGCACCTGCGAGGCCCTGGATTCAATCCCCAGCACCACAAAAATAGTAGAAGGACCTGATAGCCCACTCCTGAAACAATCCTGAAGGAATATGCCTTTGAAAACCCTATGAATTAGCAGAGAGGCACTGACATAGTGCCAGGCATGGCACAGTGTCGGGGAGTGTTTTGTTGTGTTGTACACTGGGTCACTACGAGTCAGACCTGACTCCATGGCAGCTAATGATAAGAAGTTTGTTTTTAGACTCTCTTTTCTCTTCAGTAAAGGCTGAGAATAATGAAGCTTTTTGTTAATTTTCTTTACAGAGGTGAAGAAATAGAGGCTTAGGGAAATGAAGTAAATCATTGGAAATAAAAGATGTGTTAGGAAATTATCTGGGCCATGACCCAGAAGTCCAGGGTCTTCTACTTTGCCATGCTTCTGGTCTCGCAGGAAATATTATTGTTGCGATAGTGTGTGCCAGATAAAAGGAATTGGATATTGATTTGTGAGAATGGGAAAAACAATCTAAAAAATGCACATAGAGACATGATTACATAACATATATTTGATAAAAGCATAGCTTGATAAGGAAGAAGAGTTTAAGGTTTTCTGGTCCGGCAGGGGGTGTTTAGACCCAGAGCCCCTGGACAAAGGACAGGAAGAGAAAAGGGAAATGATGCTGTGGGATTAGTCAGGTTCATGTGAACGAGGTGTCACGCAGAGTCTCGCTTTTTAATGAATTGTGACAATCTTAATGGTGAGGAATTATGGTAATACTAATATTTCTCTGGAATGAGATTATAATTACCCTGTGCGAGTGGTGGTTGATGGTCCAGCCACGTGTCTTCTTGCTTGCTTATGTCCTTTTCCTCGACCACCCCCTGGAAGCTGAAAATTAATGTCTGGCACAGGAGGAAACTGCCAGGGGCCATCTGTGTGAGGAGGCGCATCTCATCTCAATATTATTATTACTATTACTACTACTACTATTATTATTATTATTTATTTATTTATTTTTGCGGTCCTGGGGGTTGAACCCAGGGCCTCGCGCCTGCATGCTTTGCAAGTGCCAGACCACTGAGCTGAGCCCTCAGCCCATATTTTTTTACTTTTTGAGACAGGGTCTCGCTAAGTTACACAGACTGCCTCTGGTCTCGAACTTGCGATCCTCCTGCCTCCGCCTCCCAAGTCACTGGGATGACAGGGGTGCACCACCACGCCTGGCTCATCTAAATATTATTTATTTAAGTTTACTTTTTTGTGGTACTTGCAAGTTGAGCCTAGGGCCTTGCACTTACTTTCCAAATTGTCTACCCATGGGCTGTACCCCTAGCCTATTGTTCGTTTTTTTATTTTTTTTATTTTTTATTTTTTTTTATTGGACATTTTTAATGTACACCTTAATATGATTCATTCTGACATGCTTTTCATTGTGACATTTACATGTATGCATTTTGATGTACATTATTCATATAGGTTCCCCCTTACCCTCTTGTATGCCTCCCCCCTACCCTCCCCATCTAAGTCTTCTCTATCTTTTGCTTGGTAATATCTTTCTATATGTACTTGAGTCCCAGCTCTGTTTAACATAGAAATTTTTCCTGAAGCGAACTTTGTTATTATTTTGAGACAGAGTATGGCTAAGTTTATGCAGGCTGCCTCTGGCTTCACCCTCCTGATCCTCCTGCTTCAGCCTCCAAGTCATTGGGATTAGAGGCATGTGCTGCCATGCCCAGCTAGTTTATGCCCAGTTAAAATATCTGTCTTTTCTTTCTGTTGCTTTGATTCCTTGCAGAGGGAGATTGAGGACACACATAGGAGCAGATAGATACACAGATAGACTGTTTGTTTCAAAGAAGTACACTTGTTATATCTTAATGTAAAATATAGAAACATCAAAGTTTTCCTGAGCCATTATCTTGTCAAAAGATGAAGAAGATTCCTGTTCTACGGCGTTGGCACTCAGTACCTGTTCCTTTAACAATGAATGATAATTGGACAGCAAATCACTCTGCCTTCTCCGAGTCCTTCTCCACTTAACAATAATAAAAACCCAGAGACACAGAGGCAGTCATCGTGCAGATTAGACTCCCGATACCACGCGTGGCTGAAGTAGCATGTCATCGAAAAAGAAAACACGAGAGTCTTTGCATTTGGACTCTATCTATCCATTAGCACAGACAGGAGTCTTGGCACGCTTTCCAGGGAATCTGCAATGTTTAGATAGGCGCGGCTATCAGATTTTTTTCGTGGTTCTCAAACATGAGCAGGCCTCAACCTCACCTGGAGGCCTTGTTAACACATAGGTTTCTACGCCGGGCACGGTGGCGCACGCCTGTCATCCCAGTGGCTCGGGAGGCGGAGGCAGGAGGATCACAAGTTCGAGACCAGAGGCAGCCTGCGTAATTTGGCAAAACCCTGTCTCAAAAAGTTAAAAAGTGGGCTGGGGATGCAGTTCAGTGGTCCAGCACTTGCAGAGCATGCAGGTGCGAGGCCCTGGGTTCAACCCTCAGTACCGCAAAAAAAATAAATAAAATAAAAAATAAAACACACAGGTTTCTGACCCACATCCAGCGTTTCTGATCCAACAGGAATGGCAGGGGCCTGGCATATTTCCAAACAAGTGATGCAGAAGGGGTCCTGGAACCGCACTTTGAGAACCCTGGCTTACAGTAATGCGCCAAGAGGCACAAGTGGCACGTGCCAGCGCCCTGGTGTGAAACAGGAAGAGCCACTGCACCAGGAAACATAGTAAACAGGGTGCTGTGGAGGAGTCTGCAGACTTCAGCTTAGAAAGCAGCAAGGGACAGCAGTCCAGTTCTGGCCCAAATTAGGTGAGGCTGGACTTTAACAAAGTGAGATCCGGAGACGGTCAGGGTGAGGTATGGGAGGCGGGTGTGCGCAGGGCGCTACAGAGCTGTGGGTGTCAGCTGTCCTTGCCGAGTGCCGCCCTCCCTTGTGATGTCAGCATCTGCTGGCTCATCCTACTACGTTCCCATGCTGTCTTCTCACACTCTTTCTGCGTTCATTCTTTTCTTCCCTTCCCCTAAAAATAGAGGTTTGTATGGATTAAATCATCAAACTCTTCGGGTAATTCTGTTCACCTCCATGACTTCAGCTTCCACCTACCAGCGACCTCTGCCTTTGACTGCAGAAGTACCTTTTCTAAATTCTTCACCTGTGTATACTGTGTTATCCTTGCTGTCGTTAGTTGCCATCAAGTCAGTGTCCGACGCATAACGACCCAGTGTACAACAGGTGAAACACTATTGTCAGTGCTTCCCTGCTGTTCGTAGGGTTTTCAATGGCAGATTGATTTTTGGGAGTGGGTTGCCAGGTCCTTCTCCCAAGCCTACAGCACCTGGTGTTCCCAGGCGGTCTCCCATCCAAGGACTAACCAGGCCCAACCCTGCTTAGCTTCCGAGATCTGACGGGATCGGATGCCACAGAGCTATGGCTGCAGGACTTTATATGCTTTAGGTAGCAAAAATCCAACATTTCCAATGTTTAAAATATATGACATTACTCCTTGAATCTACCATATGACATGTGATCAAAAAATAAGGTACATGTTTAAATCAAAATAATTTATTACAGTAAAAGACATGTTGCCACTGATACCCCCAAAATACTGTCCTTGCCTGCAAACACACTTGTCCCATTGTTCTTGCTATTTCTGATGCAATTCTGCAAGTTCTTTTTCATGAGTGGCTTTAGTTTCCATCCTCCAGCATGACAATGCTCTGTGTCACATGTCGCTTCTGGCATGGCAATTTCTGTCAAAAAAAAAAAAAAATCACGGTGTATCCTCATCCACCTCATTCATTGGTTCTGGCACCATGTGACTTCAGGCTCCTGCCCAAAGTCAAAATGACCACAAAAGGTAAACATTTTGAATCAGTTCAGGACATGGGGGCAGCCAAGATAGCACAACGAAAGACACCCACCAAAGAGACCTTCCAGACCTTCTTCAGAAAGCGGCAAGAGTGATGAGAAAAGTGTGTTTGAAGCCAGAGGGGCTATTGTTTGAGGGGGTTGATGGCAATGTGTCTTTTACTGTACTATATTTTTTTAATTTAAACATTTGCCATATTTATTGGTCACATCTTGTATTTGTTAGTTAATTGTGGATGGTCCAAGAAAGAATTCTCCCTCACTTTGCCCTTCTGCTAATTCTCCAGACCCTTAAGAGTCCACAGCCTATTTCTTGCCTATCTCCTCCCCTCCATTTCTACAGCCATGTCCTGCACCATGCCCCTATCAGTACCTCCTAAAACTGCAAAAATAGCCTCTCAACTGCCTGGCTCACCTCTTCACCTGTTCCTAAATTTAAATCACGACGAACTGACATTGCTGCTGAATTTTCCATGTCCTTTCACTCCACTGGGCTTGGCTAGCTACTGTCTCTGCATGTTATATCTTTTCTAACTACTATGGTTTAAATCTAAACTATCCCCTAGAGGCCAGTGTTTGAGTATCTGGTCCCCAACTGGTGGCGCTGCTTACAGAGGCTATGGAACTTTGGGAAGCATGACTGTGCTTTGCAGAAGTGGCCGCTGCGGATAGGCATTTTGGAAGTTTTTAGTGGGACACGTGGCTTTCGTAGCTCTCTGCTTCTGATCTGCCATGCTGTGAGGTTGTCTGACACAAGCCCTGCTGCCTGCCACTGCCACATCTGCACCTCCACCATTATGGACTGATCCTCTATGAGCCCCCCAAAAATCTCTCCACTCATAAGTTTGCTTCAGTCAGTTTCTCTGTCCTAGAAACATACCACCTGACTAGCACCCTAACCTCTGCTCCAGAAAAATCTTACTTCCCTTTTATACCCAGCTGGATTATCACTGCCCCTGTGAAGGCGTCCTCAATTCCTCCAGGTTGAGTTGGTTTTTCCTCCCTCCTGTGGTTTCCTAGAAGATCCTAAGTGCCTTGATTGCAGTATATAACACATTATAATCTTTGTTGTATGTGTGTGTACTTCATAAGTACCTCTAGGTAGGTGTCTCTAGCTTTCCTGGCCCTAGTGACTAGCATAGTATCTGGCAACAAGTAGATGTCAGTGTATGTTTGTTGAATAAATATTCTCAATTTCATGCTCCAAGAAATGCAACTCAAAGAGATGTCAATACTACTCCACGGTATTTCTTTGTGCAAGTACACAGGAATTCAGTATAATTTCCACAATTTTCAGTAACATAAAATAAGCAATGTTTGGGCATGACCTAGAAAATGCATTCAATTTTCCTCTTGTCTGGATGATTTCCAACATGTATTTGTGTCAAATAGCCCTGTTGACTCTAATCCTCCTCTTGGAATAAGATGTTCATTTCATAGTTTTATTGTGTGCTTGTCATGAGTTATAAGCTCTCCAGAAGCAGCTCCCTGCATTTATCAGAAAACTGGAAACCATAATTAGGAACTGCACAAACGCACTGGGATAAACTCCAACTTGGTGACGACTGCCAAAAGGAAAGTGGAGACCCTGGAGGGTCCTTGGGCCTAAAAAGGAGGCAGACAGTTTTATGGGTCGGGGCTGGACCTCCTCAGAAACAGGGAATGTTGAACTGCCACGGGAAGACCGTGCTTGAAATTATGGTTTGTGTTTTATCCCCACATAAACCTGCTTCTTGATAAAAAGTAATGGCGTTCTTTTATACCCTCCAAGTACTTAACCCTTTGAAGCATTAAATACTTGTTACCAAATACTTAAAGGGGAGGTCAAATACAACAGGGAGGTCCATTTTTCCATACCACATGTGGCCTCAGAGCTCAAGCCACTGGGATGGCAGGTGGGCGCCACTGCGCCTGGCCCCCAGCCCATTTCTTACATTTTATCTTGAGACAGGGTCTCGCTAAGTTCTGCAGGCTGTCTCTGGCCTCGAACGCGCGATCCTCCTGCCTCTGCCTCCCGAGTTGCTGGGATTAAAGGTGAGAGTCACTCCGCCGTGCCTCCTCGAGTCTCTTTCATAAAGACACCAATCCCATGAGCACCAGATCACCTCCCAAAGGCTCCCCTCTTAATACTTTTGCACCACCGATGAGGTTTTCAACATACCAATTTTGTGGGGACACCAACATTTAGAACCTACCCAGCCCCTATTGAATCATGAGGCCCTGTGGCATTGCCTCCCTCCCTTTCCTCTACACAGGGCCTCAGGGGGGTGCTGTGGGGCACGCACCCCCTTGGGAGCATTCTGGGTGGGGATTTAGCGGAGACAGATGCACACGGCAGCAGAGATGGAGGCTTTGCCCCGGTTGTCACAGCCCAGTGCACGGCCGTTCACACATTGCATTGCGGGCGTGACATAATAGCCAGCTTTCAGAAGCACAGACAGCGTAATGAATGGAGCGTAAAACAGCAGAGCGTGGCCAAGGCGTGCGGTGTCTGCTGAGGACCCACCTCGTGGCCTGCTTTGCACCTCTCCCATCATTTGAGCGTTTTCTATTACAAAGAAGCCTTTAATGGGAAGGCGATTCATTTTAATTTTTCTTTTCTCCCCCCCCCAAGGTGATATATATTTAAAAAAAGTATCACAGCCCGGATAGAACATTGATGTCACAGCCATCGCGTTGGCTACAGGGTAATGAATGCCTATGAAGCATCTTGTAAATATCACGCGGTAATAGCTGGAAATAAATACACACTGCAGCTGGGGAGACCCGCTCCACCCCTGCGCGGGAGGGAGCTGGTCCTACTTAGTGCCTTTCGAAGAGGCTCTGTGTCACCTGGGGCAGGCCTGGGAAATGACAGCTTTCGCATGTGGACGGCAGCGGGGGTGGTTCATTAAGGGGGCTGGAGGGGCTGGGGGCCTGCTCTGCCCCACCTGGGCTACGCGGGCTGGACAGGCCCACCTGGCCGCTCGCCCACCCAGCAGCCTTTGTGAGTGACGAGGCAGTGCGGCCACCGTGGCTGCCGGCGCCCATTGGGCACCAGGAAGAAGAGCGTGTGAGGAGGCCTCGCCAGTTCCCGTCCATCTTTGTGGGTTCTTTGTGGGTCCGTTCTGTGCAGGACCGGAGGCTTGGTCTGGCAAGGACCAGGACCTGCTGTTGCTGGTGGACTTCACAAGTACAAGTGCAAACCATAGTTCTGATGTGACCTTTGGGTGGCGCCACACATGGTCTCTGCAGGGTGCGAGGGACTCAGGAGCGCCTCTGACCCCTTGTCTGCAGATGCCGTTGCCAGGGTCCCAAGGGTCTCCACGGTCCTGGTCGTAAGGGACCCACGGAGGTGGTGGAAAGTGGCAGGACGGCTCTTGCTTCTCCTGACTCATTGCTTTTGTTGGATCATCTGGGCTTAAGCACAAGGGTCAGGGATCAGAGCTATAGCATCAAGATATTAGGGGTACAAGGTTTAGCGTAAATCTACCCTTATCGATATGGGAGAACGATGTAGCAGCTTACTCTCAAAGCCATCCCGAAACAGTCAGCCATCAAAAAGCCTATAAATAGCAGAGAAGCATTGACATAGTGCTGGGCATGGCTCAGTGTCTAGGGAGTGTTTCATTCTGTGGTACATCGGGTCACCATGAGTTGGACCCAACTTGACAGCATCTAACAACATTTATCGATACCTAACCACTTCTGCGGGCTGGGATTTAGCTCAGTTGGTAGAGCTCTGCTCTGCAGTCTCTGAGGTCCCGAGTTCAATTCCCAGCTCCCCAAAAATGGGAGAAGGGCCTGGCAATCCACTCCCAAGGCAATCCAGAAACAGTCAGCCATTGAAAACCCTATGAGGGTCACTATGAGTTGGATACTGACTCAATGGCACCTAACAACAACAACAACCACTTCTGCACAGGACATGGAAATTCTGCCCTGTTATATATACGTTCACATCTTGGCTTGTGCATTGAAGAATTCCATGGTGCTCGGGGATGTCAGCTTTTGGAGACTGAGTTAACTATGTGAAGTGAACTTTCAAACATTCTCATTGGCTTCCCTTCTGAACTTTTAAAACAATACGTCTCTCAGCCTTACACCCTCAATCAGATATGTGGTTTAAACTGCAAACCACTGCAGCTACAAACTGTCCTCTCCTAAATGCAGACATGGAGCAGGGCTTTTAGTTGGAGTTGATTGTTACTGTTGTTGATGGGCGCTGTTGCACTGGATCCAACTCATAGTGATTCTGTGTATAACAGCACAAAATACTACCACACACTGTGCCGTGCACACAGTTTTTTTTATATTGAGCCCAAAGTTGCATCCACTGTGTTTCTTCTCATTTTGAGTCCTGCCACATCAGCAAAAGGAGGTCCCAGGGGCTTTGCTCCATTCCCATCATTAAGGTTGACTCTACCTTGAGGCGGCAACTCTTCCCTAGTCATTTCTTGAATGCCTTCTAGCCTGGGGGGCTCATTTTCCGTCACTATATCTGGCAGTGCTTCTCTGTATTCATAGGGTTGTCAATGGCTAATTGTTTCAGGAGTGGGCTGCCGGGTCCTTCTCCCTAGTCTGTCTTAGTCTGGAAGCTCAGCTGAAACCTGTCCACCATAGGTGGCCTGCTGCTGTCTGAGATACCAGTGGCCTAGCTTTCAGCATCACAGCAGCATGCAATCCCCCCACAGCAAGACAAGCTGACAGACTCATAGGGGAGTTGGAGTTTAGCAGGAATGAAATCCTAAAAGATAGAGATTTCTGAGGAACTCGCTACGTAGAATAGGAAATGGGACTGGGAGGTGCGGTGTGGCTGAGGAGATCAAAGAGAAGCTGGACTGACTCCAAGTTGAACTCTGGGTACCGTCATGACCTGGCCATGGATATTCACGTTGCTGAAGTGGCTAGCGAGAAAATATGATTGGATTTTCCAGTAATCAGTGTCAACAGACAAAGCGAGGATCGTGAGGTCGCGGTGGATGTTTCCGACAGGGGCTACTCGAGTGGGTGAGGAGAAGGGTAGGGCAGGAGATCATCCTTTTGAGCAGGGCACAGCTTGGCAATAGGAGCAGTCAGCATCAAGGGAGGTGTTGTCATTGGAGAAGGTGCCTTCCATGTACAGCGTGGTAGTGGTATTAGAGAATGTCACACTCCTGGTTTTGATGGACACATAAATGGGAGCTTGGAAATAAGCAAAGACTATGTATCGTTAAGTCCTTTTGAAGGACAATTATTCTAATACTTGTTAAAAATGGGAAGGAAAACTTTACTCAAGTCCATTACAATAGGAGAGAAACACTGAACTCAGAATACAACAGAGATTATTGTTGTTGTTAAGTACTGTTGAGTTGGTGTCTGACTCATAGCGACCCTGCATACAACAGTTGAAACACTATTGTCAGTGCTTCTCTGCTGTTTGTAAGGTTTTCAATGGCTGACTGATTTTTGGGAGTGGGTTGCTGGGTCCTTCTCCCAAGCCTACAGCACCTGGTGTTCCCAGGCGGTCTCCCATCCAAGGACTAACCAGGCCCAACCCTGCTTAGCTTCCAAGATCTTACAAAATCGGATGCCACAGTGGTATGGCTGCTGGTCAGCAGGGATTAGTGGGGGTTTATAGCCAGTGGGTGGGGTGAGGGAAGGAATGGACAATTAGTAACAGAAACTTCCTTATGTTGTGATGAGTGGGAGGGCAGTGGAATTCGGTGCGAAAGGTAGAGGAAGAGGAGTTTGATTGGACCAGCAGGTGTGCAAGATTCTGAATAAACCTAGTGGAGAATTTGCTAACCTGAGCTCAGAATTCCAAGGCCTGGATGGAGTGGGAAAGAGGGCTTACGTGAGCCTGGCTCAGGTCTGCTCGGGGAGGGGTCTTTGTCCTTCTTCTTGTCAAGAAAAGAACAGACATTCATTATTCCTTTCTCTGAGCAAGATTAGCCCATTTCTTGTTTGGGCAACTACCCCTCCCCCCCTTTAAGACTCACAGAAGCATCTGAAGCCACGTGGTCTTGGAGGGCATTTGTGGGATGTTGGGAGCACAGAATCGGGGAGTGTTTTGATCTGCTGTACATAGGGTTGCTATGAGTTGTGCTTGACTCAACGGCACCTAACAACAACAACAGACATCTCACAGTGTTGTAAAGTTAGAGGCAATCTGTGGAAAGCTGGCGAGGTGTGACGGCTCTCTCTTTTCTGCTTGGAAAAGAAGATAAGCGCAAAGGTTTGGCTGTGCCCTGGGACGGCTTGCACGGAACTCAGCAGTCTTATTTCAGTCTTGCATCCCCATGGATTATAAAAAGTCAGTTTCTCCTACTCCATCAGCTCGGTTCTGTCACTCTGCTGATTTCCTCAGTAAAGAGTTAAATCAGAATCTGACATGTGTGCATTATCTATTTGTAGGAAAATGATGTTTTCAGTGATTTGGGAATTGTGCTGTGGCAGGATCAGAAGTGGGGAGCCGGGAGGAAGGGGCTGCTTGGGTGGGAACGAGACAGCAGGGAAGGAGAGGAGGGAGGCAGTGTGGGGTCCCCAGGGGTGCAGAGCAGGTGCTGACCGCTGGCTAAAGATAGGACCTCAAGGTAATAACTCACAGGGGCGGCCAAGCATTTCAGTTTGTTGATTATTCCACAAACAGTTTCCATGAAAATAGTCATCCTGTGAACCCCAGAATCTGAGATGGGGTAAGACATGCACACACACACACACACAGAGAGAGAGAGAGAGAGAGAGAGAGAGAGAGAGAAAGAGAGAGAGAGAGAGAGAGAGAGAGGGCGCATCCTTGTATAATTTATGTGTGAAAAAATAATGAACCCTCCACAGTGTTGTGATTTAAAGAGCTAGGGCAAAACAGACGTGGGTCTAGACTTCCTAATCTATCTCCTGTTACAGTCTGTGAGTTTCCACTCCAGTTTGGGCTTTTGACGAGAGGCTTTGATGCACGTGATTAGAAGTATGAGATTATCACCTATGGTATAATCACAGCTAAATCGTAGTTGTGTCTATCATATAAATTAATCCCCTAATAGGAGGGAGCCTGCAGCTGTACCATGCTGGCATCCAGTCCCATCAAGGTCTTGGAAGCTAAGCAGGGTCGGGGGTTAGTCCTTGGATTGGAGACCTCCTGGGAACACCAGGTGCTGTAGGCTTGGGAGAAGGACCTGGTAACCCACTTCCAAAAATCAGCCATCAAAAGACCCAGTGAATAGCAGTGAAGCACTGACACAGTGTCAGGGAGAGTTTCGTCTGTTGTACATCAGGTTGCTGTGAGATGCACCGACTCAGTGGCACCTAACAACAACAACAACATCATATTCGGAGGAGTGTTTCTATTGTTGTGGTCGTAAATACGTGGCATAAAATTTACTGTTTTAACCATTGCCAAGTATACAATTTGATATCCTCTTAAGTGCGTTCACCATGCGGAGCAAACATCAACCTGATCTCAGTTCCAGAACATTCGCATGATCCAAACAGCAGTCTCTTTACCTATTAAGCATACCCTCCACGTCCCGCCCTTCCCAAGAGTCTGGCAACAACCGACTTCCTTTGTATCTCCATGAATTTGCCTATTCTGCATCCTCCACATAAAGGGATATGCAGCATGCGGCCTTTGGGGCAGTCTGACGGATTTTAGACACGTTGTCTGGAGGGACCAATCCCTGGAGAAGGACATCATGTTTGGGAGAGCGGCAGGTCAGCAAAAATAAGGAGGATCCTTGAGTAGATGGGTTGGCATAGTGGCTGCAACAATCTGCTCAATCGTTAAAAAAAAAAAAAAAAAGATTGTGTGAGTACGTAGCACAATGTCAGGTAATGTTTCGTCCTGTTGTACGTGCAGCCACTCTCAGGTGGACCTAACTCATCAACACCCAACCACCACCACCACAGCAAAAGAGACCACAGCCACTAAGTCCAATGAGATGGCGCCATCCAACCACACGGGGTGGACCTGCCTGGTGGGCGTGTGCCCCAGCTCTGTGAGTCTTCTGAGGTCTCCCGGATACCGGTTGCCCCCTGGTGGACCCCTTCTCCCTCTCTCTGGCTCACAGGAAGCGAGCCTCCCGTTCCACAGCGTGCATTTGCTTGAATCCCTCACCGGTACCCAGACCCAGAGTTGAACAGCCAGGCAGTCTCCATCCCTGCCACGTCTTCCAATTCACACGAAGCACACGGGGGGCCCCTTCAGGACCCAGGCACGCTGCAGTCTCGCAGCTCCACACAGGTCTCCAGTAGGACAGTAATCAGTGGTGATGGCCCAGGCCGTTTAGCTACGTTGGGCCTGTTACCATCCACAAAATTCTCCAGCCAACAATTTGCTCCCTTCTTGGGTGTAAGCTACATATATTACTAATGTTTCCTTTAGGTGTACCTATTGCATATTCTTCCAATATTTTGTCATTATTGTATGTGGCTGCTTATAGATGAGGGAGATCTTTGCTCCTGGTTTCTCTTTGCTGAGAAGTCAGGGGTCTTGTGAGTTGTTGTTGTTGTTGTTGTTGTTGTTGTTGTTGTTGTTGTTGTTCTTGTTAGGTGCTCTTGAGTTGGGTCCGACTTAGTGACCTCATGTACAACAGAACGAAACACTCCCCAAACACTGTGCCATGCCCAGCACTATTGTGAGTGCTTCTCTACTATTCATAGGGTTTTCAATGGCAGATTGATTTTTGGGAGTGGGTTGCCGGGTCCTTCTCCCAAGCCTATAGCACCTGGTGTTCCCAGGCGGTCTCCCATACAAGGAGCCTGACCCTGCTTAGCTTCCAAGATCTGATAGGATTGGACACCACAGGGCTACAGCTGCAGGCTCTTCAAAGTAGAGTCAACCTTAATGGCAGAAATGGAGTAAAGCCCCTGGGACCTCCTTTGGCTGATGTGGCAGGACTCATAATGAGAAGAAACATAGTGTCTGCAACATTGGGCTCAAATATAAAAAGATGCCATGCATGGCACCATGTCGGGGAGTGTTTCATTCTGTTTGTTATATATAGGGTCGCCATGAGTTGGACCTGACTTGACACCACCCAACCACAATGGGATACCAGTGACATGGGGTGGCACTACACAGTATAGAGGGCGCACTCCTATCCCAGGCTGTCTTCTGATATTTTGGTGCTGAGTCAGCCCCTCAAGATATGCACACAGTCCTGGGGAAGCAAAAAAAGACAGCGTGATGAGAAATACTGTGTCCTGTGCCCATCTAACTGTGTGGCCTGCTGCTTGTAGGTGTTAAAAAGCTATTTAGTTATTTTGAATTCCACGTAGACCTCAGGTACCTAACACAGAGCATAGTAAACGCTCCGTGGTGGCAGTAAAGACTCAGCAAATGTTTTCCGTTCTGATTATGATTCCTGTGAAGGAGGGCGTTCAATAAACCTGAGGAGCTGGTAGCTGTTATTTGTTAGTAGATGCCATTGAGTCGGATCCGGCTCATAGCGGGGAAGCAAAACTTCAGAAACAAAAGAATGGAAAGTCTGCGGGTTTGTTTTCTGACTGATGGATTTGATGTTCAAGTGAATGGAGTTGCTATTGATGAAGACAGGGAATCCAGGGAGAAGGTCTGGCTGTGGGGAAACACAGTGAATTCACAGTTTCCTATATTTAATTTCAGGTGCATATGGGATGTGGTAAGGTCCATATATGATCTAGAGCTCAGGGGCTGATGCAGCACAACTCAAAATGAGAAGAAACACAGTGGCTGCAACAGTGGGTTCAAACACAGAAAGATCGAGTGCATGGCACAGTGTCGGGTAGCGTTTCATTCTGTCATAGGTAGGGGTTGCTGTGAGTCGGATTCAACCTGACAGCCCCAAGCAGCAAGAGCAGAGGGTGTCTGGAGAATCAATGTTACTGAGGGGTTATCAGTGGCGAGATCTATGACCAAGAGTGAAGCTGGGGTATTTATAGCAAAGAGAGGTCCATTTCAGCTCACAGTTTTGGGGGCAAGGAAGCCCAAGAGCACAGCATCAACATTTATTTTTGCTCCTGGTGACGGGCCCATGTTGCCCCAAGCATGGCGGAAATGTGGGAAGAGAAGCAAGGGCGTGTGTAAGAAGGCCGACCTGGTTTATCACAACCCACACTTAGGTAACTGATCCAGTCTCGAGACCCGCCTCCCTCCCAGGAGACCTAATCCAGTACTGAGGGACATAACGCAGTCTCTCTTTTGCTGTTGTTGTTAGGTGCTGTCAAGTCTAGTCCGACTCACAGCGACCCTGTGTACACCAGATTGAAACACTTCCCAATTCTGTGCCAGGCAAACGATCTTATTTATGTTTAAACCCATTGTTGCAGACACTGTGTCAATCCACCTGGTGGAGGGTTTTCTGTTTTTTTCTTGTTGACCTGCCACTCTCCCAAACATGATGTCCTTCTCCAGGGATTGGTCCCTCCTTACTACATGTCCGAAATATGTAAGACTCAGTCTGGCCATCCCTGCTTCCAAGGAGCACTCTGGTGGCACTTCTTCTGGGACAGACCCAGTCTCTCTGGAGAGACATTAATCCACTCCTGGGAGGGTGCCTTCCTGATCCAGTCCAGAGGCTCCACCCCTTAAAGGTCTTCTCACCTGTGATGCTGTCCCATTGGGAACCAAGCTTCTAGCAAGTTTAGGGGACAAATCATAGCCAACTCATAATGGTTTCTCTGCTGCTTTCTAGCCTCATTATCTCAGGCAAGGTGTTAACCCTTAGCCCAATTTTTCATCCATGAAATGAGATATTGAGCCAGGCACGGCGGTGCCCACCTGTCGCCCCAGGAACAACAAAGGCTGAATCAGGAGGATCGCGAGTTCCAGGCCAGCCTGGGCCTCTGGAGGCCCCATCTCAACCTTGCGAGATCTTGTCTGGAGGTAGGGGAGGAGCCTGGTGTGGTGGCCACGCCTGGGATCCCAGGACTCTGGAGGAGGAGGCAGGAGGATCATGACTTCCAAGCCAGAGGCAGCCTGCGTAATTTAGCCAGACTCTGTCTCAAAAAAAAAAAAAAAAAAAGGCTAGCTGGGTAGCTCAGTGGTAAAGCATTTGGAAACTATGTGCGGGGCCCTGGGTTGAACCCCCTGGCACCAAAACAACAACAACAACAACAAAAGATCTCTCAGGTTACAGAGAGGATTATGAGCTCATACGTAGAGCACTCCTGGCAGGCTCTCTCACATAGCGTAAATCTCAAGAAAGAGATCGTGTATGGAGCCGGGGGCGGGGGGGCAGGGGGCTCTTGGTCCTTAATGTGTGGGTGAGGGAAGCAGCAGAGCAGGCTGGAAGCAGGCGGTCTGTGAAAGAATGGTGGCAAGCTGGGAGGAGGTGTCACAGGAGCTAAGAGAGAGGGCCTGCAGCTGGCCACTGTGGCGTCCGATGCCATCAGATCTCGGAAGCTAAGCAGGGTCGGGCCTGGTTAGTCCTTGGATGGGAGACCGCCTGGGAACACCAGGTGCTGTAGGCTTGGGAGAAGGACCTGGCAACCCACTCCCCAAAATCAATGCACCATTGAAAACCCTATGAACAGCAGAGAAGCACTGACAATAGTGTTTCACCTGTTGTAGGTAGGGTCGCTGTGAGTCAGACACTGACTTGATGGCACCTGACAACAACAAGAAGAGAGGAGGAAGTAATGAGAAGATAAAACAGAGCACAAATGGAATGAAGTGACTCAGAGGTTCAGAAATTTCAGGACTACTTAGCGCATGCTCATTTAGTCGTGTGGTGGATACTTATCAATAATGTTGGCATCGGCCAAGAGAGACAAAAATTTCAGCCATCATGGTGATGTCACTCTTACTGGGAGAGCGGTGATAGACAACATAAACGAGGAAATCACAAGGTTCTTGTGTGTCACAGAGACGTGTCCGTCAGGAAGAGAGTGGGGGTGCCCGGGAGTGAAGCAGGACACTGATTTAAGTTGAAACAGGTGGGTGCCACAAACTGAAGGATTAAGGAAAGTCGTGCTGAGAAGGTGGCCTGTGAGCAGGCGCTGAGTGACCTCAGGTTGTGGGATTTGCGGCGTTAATGACAGATAAAGAGGCGGAAACAGAAAGTGTAAGTGCTGTTTCCAAAACTGGGTGACGGATAGAGAAGGAGAGAGACTGGGTCGTTCCCTGATACAGAATGAAGGGCACCGGGCAATTTGTGTTTCGGAGCGAAGAGATTTTACCGTGTTTATTACAATCCCCAGGTTAGAGGGGAGCTGAAACGCTTCCCTCAACTGGCCACAGAGCTCGCAAGCCAGGGGCCAGAGTGGGAGGCCCGGTGGGCAGGGTCCTAAATCCTGTGAGGTCCAGGTGATGAGACCTCTGTTACACACGGCCAAACTTAATGTCGCCAAGAACTGAGGCGTCTGATCCCCATTTGGTGGAGCTGGGGATCCAACTCGGATCCTCAATGAGTGCAGAGCACTTTTCTACCAAGTGAGCTAAACCCCAGCCCATTGTTGTCGTTGTTGTTGTTATCCAGTCGGTATCCAACTCATAACGACCCTGCATACAACAGGTGAAACACTATTGCCACTGCTTCTCTGCTATTCATAGGGTTTTCAATGACTGTTTTTTGGGAGTGGGTTGCCGGGTCCTTCTCCCAAGCCTCCAGCACCTGGTGTTCCCAGGCGGTCTCCCATCCAAGTACTAACCAGGCCTGACCCTGCTTAGCTTCTGGGATCTGACAGGATCAGACACCACAGTGGTATGGCTGCAGGCCCCAGCCCATTAGCTTGACTTAAATAGGCAAAAACTGAATTCTATTTATCTAACTTTGTTGTTTGTTTAAAATAAAGCATTCTTAATCAGTTTCCAATAACACAATTTGAGCCCCAATGACCTAATATGAATAAACAAGAGAAACAGTATTACCTTTCAACTTATTTCTCCTTTTACTTTTATTTTTGGTTAATTATATAATTTTAAAGTTGGCATTGTGTGTCACATTTCCAATTGTATTACACTTAGTTTGGCAGCAAATTGTATTCAGTGTTTAATTCAAGTATTTTTTTCCCCAAAATTTCATCATCTGTTTCTTGTCTGAAGTTTATTCTTTGGTAGCTTTTCAAGAAAGGCTCATGGGAGATATATTACCCAGGCACTTGTAGAATCTGTTTTTGTTCATGTTTGTCTGTGGCTTTATATTCAAATGACAATTTGGCTGGCTATAAAAGTCATAAATTACATGCTGCTAATGTTGCTCAGTTATTTTGGAGTAATGAACATTAGCGTTGAGTGATAAGAAGCTAGCCTGATATTATTTCTTTGTAAGAGAAACCTGGTATTTTTTTTCTTGGCTGCACTTTTACTTCTTTGTCTTTATTTCTGAAGCCTGGTAACTTTATTGTCTTACTGGTATTGATTTGATATTAAGTTTTTTTCCCTCAGGGACATAGTGTGTACCTTTAGTTGTTGTTGTTAGGTGCCGTCAAGTCGGTATCCGATTCATAGCGACCCTCTGTACAACAGGGGAAACACTATTGTCAGTGCTTCTCTGCTGCTCATAGGGTTTTCAATGGCAAATTGATTTTTGGGAGGGGGTTGCCAGGTCCTTCTCCCAAGCCTACAGCTTCTGGTGTTCCCAGGCGGTCTCCCATCCAGGTACTAACCAGGCCCGACCCTGCTTAGCTTCCGAGACCTGATGGGATCGGATGCCATAGGGCTACAGCTGCAGGCGTACCTTTAGTAGATAAATCCAAATCTTTTATTTCTTGAAAGATTTTCTTGACTTAGTCCTTCCATTTAGTGTTCTTTCATTCTGTCCTCCAGCATGTCCATCTTATTTATGGGGAAATGCAGGGTGGTTACTTCCTGTGGTCTGAATGCGACCCTCTCCACCCACCCACCCACGGGTTCATACACTGCAATTAATGTTTACTGTGATAGCGTGAAGAGATAGGACCTTGCCGGGCGCCATGTGGCCAGCCTGTGATCTCGGTGACTTGGGAGTCCGAGGCAGGAGGATGGCAGGTTGTAGGCCAGCCTGGGCCTCACAAGACCCCGTCTCAACCTCGTCTCAAGGTGGGGGATGAGCCTGGTGTGGTGGCCACACCTGTGGTCCTGGCACTGGGGAATCTGAGGTAGGAGGATCACGGGCTTCAGACCAGAGGCAGCCCGCGTAACCTAGTGAGGCCCTGACTCAAATGGAAAAATGAAAATGGGCTGGGGATGCAGCCCATGGGTAAAGCACTTGCAAAGTGTGTGTGAGGCCTTGGGCTCAACCCCCTAGTGAGGTGGGGGGAGGAAGAAAGGGAGAGAGAGGGAGAGAGAGAAGGGGAGAGAGAGAGAGAGGAAGGGAGAGAGGGAGAGAGAGAGAAAAAAAAAAGGGAGAGAGGGAGAGAGAGAAAGAGGAAGGAAGAGAGCGAGAGTGAAAGGGAGGGAG